>QJPP01003193.1:0-249015 GCA_003996215.1 Jaltomata sinuosa | reverse complement strand
GAGCGCGAAAACTACCGCCGCAACTCTAAGTCATTGAGGTGGCGGTGTTGCGACTTGTGAATCCTTCAGCTTGCCTCGATGCATATGCCTATACTCGAAACCCCTGCTGCATCAACACACAACCAGACCAACCCCAGAAGCATCACAATACCACGGATGAAGCTCTGACCTCAAGCCGGCAAAGTAAAACTGGAGCTGAAGTCAATAAGCGCCTTAAGGCCTCTGGAAGCTATCCTCACACGATGCGACCACTGAAATGGGAATCCTTCCTAGTCACATAGTCATGGGTGCTGCTATGGAAGAAAATCCCTCAACAAACCGTCTGTAGTAACCCGCTAACCCAATAAAGCTGCGAACCTCAGTAACAGTAGTAGGTCTAGGCCACTCACAAACCGCTGACATCTTTCCCGGATCAACCCTAATCCCATCCTTAGACACCACGTGCCCTAGGAATGCAACTGACTCAATCCAAAACTCGCACTTTGAGAACTTGGCATAAAGCCGATGATCTCTCAAAGTCTGGAGTATAACCCTCAAGTGCTGCTCATGCTCATCTCTACTACGCGAGTATACAAAGATGTCGTCTATAAAAACTATCACAAATGAGTCCAAATACGGGCCAAGAACCCTGTGCATCAAGTTCATAAAGGTTGCGGGGGCATTAGTCAACCCAAAAGACATCACCAGGAACTCATAATGGCCATAACGTGTCCTGAATGCTGTCTTAGGGATGTCCTCCGCCCTAATCCTCAACTGATGGTAACCAGACCTCAAATCAATCTTCAAAAACACGACAGAACCCTGAAGCTGGTCAAACAAATCATCAATCCTCGGCAACGGATACCTATTCTTCACTGTCACCCTATTCAGCTGCCGATAATCAATACACATACGCATCGACCCATCCTTCTTCTTCACGAAGAGAACAGGAGCACCCCAAGGTGACACACTAGGTCTAATAAACCCCTTAGCTAACAGATCCTGGAGCTGCTCCTTAAGCTCCCTCAACTCAGCAGGAGCCATACGGTAAGGAGAAATAGAAATGGGCCTAGTGCCCGGCTCCAACTCAATAGCAAAATCAATATCTCTCTCAGGTGGAAGGCCTGGCAGGTCGGTAGGAAACACATCGAGGAAGTCTCTACCCACAGGAACGGACTCAGGAGAAGTAGGGTCAGCACTAACATCTCGGACATATGCTAGATAAGCTAAACACCCACGGGAAATCAACTTCCTAGCTCGAAGACAAGAGATGATCCCAGATGGTGCATGGCTAACAGAACCCTACCACACAACCGGGGATACACCGGGCACAGCTATGGTAATGGTCTTGGTATAACAATCCAAAACCACACGGTGAGGGGATAACCAGTCCATGCCCAGTATCACATCAAAATCTAGCATATCTAGAATCATCAAATCACCCCAAGTCTCTGAATCACCAACAGATAACATACAAGATCTCACAATCTGATCCACTACTAAAGAATCTCCCACTGGGGTCAAAACAGAAACAGGAACAGATAATGGCTCACTAGCCAACCCCAAACAAGGCACAAAGTTGGCAGATACATATGAACAAGTGGATCCAGGATCAAATAAAGCCATAGCAGACTGATGGCACACAGAAATCGTACCTGTAATCACAGCATCTGAGGCCTCTGCCTCTGGTCTCCTAGGGACCGCATAAAACTGACGACGACCTCTACCTGCCCGACCACCATCCCTACCACCTGCTCTGCCGCGCGGAGCACCACCTCTACCCTGACGACCACCCCCTCTAGCCGGGGGCTGAACTACCCGTAAAGGTTCGGCCAACTAAACTGTACCCTGCTGAGGGCAATCTCTAGCAAAATGACCAATTGCACCACAAGTAAAACAAGCCCCTGACGGCCTACTCAGTCGAGATGAACCCGCAAATCCCGAATGACCACCACGACCTGATGCCCCAGAAACTGTACCCCTCGAAAATTGGCCGCTATAGCCCTGATGGCTACCCTGACCCTGCTCGAACTGGGTACTACCGAAAGTCTGAAGGGAAGTCTGCACCGGTCGGCTGAACTGACCCTGGTACTGCTGTGGCTGATAACTCTGGCTCCACTGGCCAGGACCTCTACCACCATATCTGGAGCCACTATAGACACCCTGATGTCGAGGCCTCTTATCTCTGGACCCCTGATCATGTCGCTGTAAGTCCTCCACAGTGCGGGCATAGTCTACGATAGCCTGAAATGACCGACCACTGGCAATCAATATCTCAGCTGGCTGCCTGATCTCTGGCCTCAAACCCCATACAAATCTGCGAATCCTATCAGCCTTGGTAGGAATGATCATAGCTCCGAACGGTGCTAGCTGATGAAAGCGGGTCTCATACTCCGAGATAGTCATAGATCCCTGCACAAGGTGAGTGAACTGCTCCCTGCGACGCTCCCGATCACTCCGGGGTAGGAACTTGGCCATAAAGGCCTCATAAAACTCAGACCAGGTCAAAGGAGGTGACGATGGTGGTCTACAAGCAACCTGGGCCCTCCACCATAACTTCGCTGGGCCCTCCAACTGATAGGTAGTATAACCAACCCCGTGAGTCTCAAACAAACCCAAATGATGCAACATCTCCTCACAGGTAGTAATAAAGTCATGTGGATCTTGTCCAGAAGTACCAGCAAACCTCGGAGGTGCTAACCTCAAAAACCTGCCCAACGCCTTCTGCTCTGACTCTGTCATAGCTGGGCGAGGAGCAAGAGGCTGTGCAATAGATGGAATCGGAATGACCTCCGCACGGGAAGCCATAGTAGCCGGCTGCGCTCCTAAGCTCTGTGCACCAAGGGCTTCCCCCTGAGCGGATGTCTGTGCTACCTCAGAAGGCCGCTCTCCAATCACACCCAAAAGCTGTAATAGTAATCCTCGAATATCTGGAGACTGAGCTGCGGCTGGAGCTGGCACATAAGTGGGCACTGGAGCTGGTACTGGAGCTAGCGCTGGAGCTGGTGGTACCTGGGCTGCCCCCTGATCCACATGCTGCTCGGGCTCTATCTCAACTCTAGCAGCTCTAGTAGGTGCCACTGTTCGAGGGCGTCCTCGACCCCTAGCTGGAGTGGGAGGCTCATCTTCACATGATGCCGATGATCTCGTACGAACCATCTGCGGAAGAATGAAGTAGAATAAATGAGATTTCCAGAAACTTCAAGGGTTGTACGCACGACACAGAAGCAATGAAAGAGTCGAATTTCCTAAAATGCCACTGTAGCCTCCCAAAGATTGAGTACGAACGTCTCCGCCCCGATCCGCAGGACTCTACTAGACATTGGCTCCTATACCGATGACACCGGTGAACCTAAAGCTCTGATACCAAGTTGTCACGACCCAATTTCTCGGTCATGATGGCACCTACAACCCCCGGTAGGTGAACCAATCCCCGTAGCCCAGAACAGTTAGTAATGGGCTACTATCTAGCAAATAAGGGAACAAGACGAATAAAATAGATAACAGGGATATAAATATATACATATGCGGAAACTAAACCAAACCCCAAGACCTGGTATCATAGTATAGAGCCCAAACTAATTACATGGAGTGCAAATAATCCAAAATAATATATACAGATGTCTCTGAATGGTAATAGAGTACATGAAGCAAAAGATAAACTAAAGCTAAGCTCCGATCGCCAAGAGCTCACCCTCAGCCTAAAGTAGTCTCCAATAGATCTCCAAGCACGATTCATAACGGTCTAACGGCGATGGCCCCCGCTAGGATCTGCACCCAAAGATGCAGGGGGTAGGGGTGAGCACCAAATGCGAAGCATAAGGTACCCAGTAGGTATCATAGGCCGACTGGGCACATATAAGATAAAAGCGCAGTAATAGACAGAATAGTAGCAAGCAGTCACAGAAATCAATGAATGGTACACAGGAACTAGCCCAGAGGGAAATCAACAGAACCACATGTGAGGCTAGTAAGCAGAATATACACACCATAGACACAGGTGAAAGTAAGAACAACGCACCTGGGATCCTTGCAATAATAGTGTATACAAAATAAGTTTACAAAATGGACGGTATACCGGTAACCTCAAGTGTAAGAAGAAGAGAGAAAGAGTAATGATAGGCATGCTCAGAGACATGAATCAAGTCCAACTAATCATATCAATCTCACACCCAGCAACTAACAGTCTAGCAGTAACCAATTTCATAATTAACCGTAACAGGGAATAATTCTACAAGTAAATAGAAAGAGTCTACCTACAGTCCCTCGGCCGCCCATACAACCGAGGAACACAAACAAGTGAAAACAAACCCTCCGACATCCCATACTACCGGAGCGTACAATCAGCAAACAACAAACAAGGGTGGAACCTTGAACCATGAATGATATGATGCATGAAGATCTCAAGTGCCATGGTATCTCTGTATGTACCTCCTCCGGCGCCGATCCGGCCCAGCAGGTAGGTTCCATGGAAGGACACTGCCCGTATACCTCTACTCCACCGTATACCCCTCCTCCGGCACACGCAGCCCGTAGCCCCTGGCCCGGATGGCAAGGTCCATGGAGGTCCCAGACCCCATACTAAACTCAGTATCAGAATAGAGACCCAGTCTCGAATATGCAATGCCCAGACCCTGTCCAGGACTAAAGTAGTAGGAAAATGTCTCAAAAACCCCTCCAAGGGTGCCCGGGCATAACCGGGTCTAAACAGTAAAAGTCATCTCAGGTGCTCGGTCCGACCGAGGCTAAAAATCATCTCAAGTAGCAAGAAAACTCAACTAGCACCCCGGCCCTGCCGAGTCTAGCGATAATCGTAAAACTGATGATTTTAAACATAATTTTACTTTCTTGCCCAAAAATATCCACAAGTTAAATCAAACCATTTCCAAATTATTTCCATCAAAAAGGCCCTCCGGGCCATGCAAGGTTTAGAAAATAGTGCCAGTAGGCCCGAAACCAAAACCACAGTAAAACATGGATAAAACCTCTTTATATGCATGGAATTGGTATGATCACACACAATAGCTGCCCCGCAGCTCACAATCAACCTATCGACCCTGCACAGGCCCACAACTACTCAGCAAGCATAACCAGCCTAGAAGGATAATTCTATGCCCGGGACTCGCGGACATTCCCAAAATCCCACCTTCTATGTTCCAGAGTCAACAAGGTCTCACAGGACCACAAGGGTAAATAAAATATATCGGCAAAATACTACAAGCAACGGAGGAACAAAAGTAGGCGGACATGAATAAAGCGGTCGAGGTCTGTGGTACCAACCTAATAAACCAACCCAAGGATGCCCATTAATACAATTTTATTTTATATATACGGAGTCTAGGGAAAATAAACCGTAACCTACCTGTCGTCCGACGACAAGCTGCTAGAACAACGATGTCCAAGCTCGAACCACTCCAAGAAAATCCAAAACTAAATCAGAATCGGATTTGGGATGGAATAACTTGACGTAGATAATTGATTTTCTTACTAACGTGAGCACGTATTTGCTAGCTTATACATGATAAGGTTTCAGAATTGCATTTGGCAATTTGAAAGTAATAAGTAGGATTATATTGCCCACCCATCTCACAGTAACAAACAAATTAAAGGAACAAGTGATCATTAATCTCATTAATGCCACCTATGAGGAATTATGTTATATGCTGCCACCATTCACTTGTTAGTGCTTGCTGGCCACTCCCTCCACCTACACGTGGAGTGGAGGTGGCAATTGCAAGGCCACAAAACAATATTTTTATCCCGTTATTTATATACTCGGGTATTGCATAAATTCGTGGTATAATAAATATAACTTTTTAAATATACCATAATTCATAGAAAATTATTTTGAATAAAACCTACTATATTAAAATAATAAATTTCAACATCACTAAATTTACGATCACCGTTAAAATATTACAATGTATAAAAATCTTATAAAATAAATACATATACAATTATAACGTATCAAAAATATTTTTCATAAACCTTTAAAATATTTTGAAAAGGTAATAATAATATAATTTTTACCAAATTCAACTTTTAAATAAAATATTTTCAAATACACACGATTTTGATTCTCAAGAATTCTCTCGGGATCCTCCCTTATTTTTTATAACTGTTTCGGAACTGAAATGGCATCTTAAAACGTGAAGTTGAGGCTTAAATCGCATTTAACCCGACCCGGTTCGCGACCCGGTTCGCAACCCGTTTTCTGCCAGACAGTCCGCGGTAAAACAGTCATAACTTTTTACTCCGAGATCAGTTGGACGTGAGGTTTTGTGCGTAGGAAACTAGACTCGTAGACCTTCGATTTGGTATTTCAAGGGACTTCTAACTCTGTATATATTGAGAGAAAATCCCTGAGACATTTGACCCAAGTTCAGAAAATTTGTTAAAGATCTTCCGATAGCTTTTGTCGATTTGCTTGACTTCAAAACCTATACGTGGAAATGACCGGAAGGGTCATTACAATAGCACGAGTTGATAAGATTAGAGTAGTGTGAAAGGATGGAATGCGAATATTATTTTGGTTAAGTTGCGAGATATACGGATAAAGAATTATGCTTTGACAATGAAAGAGTAGGAAATAATCTTAGCCGTCTCTTGTCTTGCCTTTATTATCTGCAGCTTTCCACATAACTAGATAAAATGGTTAGTTCATAAATATAGAGAAGTATTGACTAATGTGGCGCAAAATAATAGTAATAGATAATGACGAAGGGAGGTGAGAAAATGTATCTGTTGATGTTGTCCCAGTATTTTTAAGGAACCTAAAAATTTCTACCCCAGTTTAAACTTTTTAAGAGGAATGATCACTTGTTGATAAACCTGCAAAACTTAAAAACTCATCACGGAGTGTAACAATGGCTTATTTTAAGGCTCGTTAAGAATTCCAGTAGTAGCTTATTTTAAGACTCATCGAGAAGCCCAAAAGTAAATTATTTTAAGGCTCGTCGATAAGCCCACTAGTATCCCAATAGTAGCATAGTTTTTAAGCTCGTCGAGAAGTCAATAGTAGCATGATTTTAAACTCGCCGAGAAGCTAATACTAACATAATTTTAAGCTCGTCGAGAAGCTAATAGAAGCATAATTTTAAGCTCATCGAGAAGCTAATAGTAGCATAACTTTAAGCTCATTGAGAAGCTAATAGTAGCATAATTTTAAGCTTACCGAGAAGCTAATACCAGCACAATTTTAAGCTCGTCGATAAGCTAATAGTAGCATAATTTTAAGTTCATTGAGAAGCTAATAATAACATAATTTTAAGCTCGTCGAGAAGATAATAATAACATGATTTTCATCTCATCGAGAAGCTAATAATAACATGATTTTATAAAAGTAGCTCAAAAAGTAGAGTAACTTAGCCTTCACAAAATTTTGAAAGAGCGGAACATCCTTTGATAATTGTTTTTGATTACTTGATATCCCTATAATCAAAGAAAAATTGTAAGTTTTAAAGAAAAAAAAAATTGTACCTTGCCATTGCCTTGTTCTCCTAGATACGAGCTTCCAGTCTGTTCTGGTAAAATATTTGAGGGCTACTCAAAATTTTTTGCCCCAGTTTAAAATATAAAATATTTTTGCAAGTCCCAGTCAATTGAAAGGATTGCCTGCCAATAGAATTTCGAGGATCCCCATAGCCTTGCTCAAAGAAAAATCATTAGTTTTAAAAGAAATGATTGCCTTGTGTTTGAACATCAAAGTCTCAATTTTGAATCTGCATGTTGACATAATTAGTTATGTAATGGGCCAAAATAAATTAAGGTAGAAAGCCTAGTCAAACGCATGAAGGGACAAGAAAGATTTTATTAGATTAAGACCAAACCCAATAATGAGCTGCATACGTATCCAAATGGAAATCAGTTCAATTATAGTTCATGAGTACAAAGAAAGTGAATAAAAGGAGAGAAATTTATTGGCTATAATGCAAACGAGTAGAGGGAAATGGTACGATGCTTGTGATGATCTTGTATTTATCAATTTCTTTGATGCATTTTGCGCTTCTTTCTCATATGTCTTGGAATTACTTTTGTCGGATCACCTTGAACAATGATTCTATTCGTAGTAGGGGAGTTGTAGATATTGCTTAATGGTCCTTGCTATTCTTTTACCTCCCCCTTTTCAATCAGATTCTGAATTTTGTATCTTAACACCTGACATTCTTCTCTATCATGACCTTGGATATTTGAGTGATAAGCGCAGTTCCTAAATAGGTCAAAACTAGAAGATGGGTACTTAGAAATCCACCCCTTTCTTGATTGCATAATATCTCGAGCCCTCAATCTTTCAAATATGACTGTCAGAGATTCAGTTAAAGGAGTAAAAGTACGAGGCCTCCTTCTCTTTGGTTGATAAGAACTCGATTGTGCTAGGTAAGTCTGAGGTTGAAAGCTGGATTTGATATGAAAAACTTGTGGTTGAAAATCTTTTGAGTTATGAATTTCGAGAGGGACGTTATAGGAATCGAAAACAACATGGATTTCCATAATGTCCTGATGTTATTGTATCTGAAGTGTGGGGGTTGATACCCTTTTTTTATTTTCATCATGTGAGCTCTTCGATGTTTGAAAGGCGGTTTGTATTGCAAAAACATCATTGATTCTTCCTGTTTGAAGGCCATATTCTAATTCTTTCCCAATTTGAATTAGACTATCAAAGCTTTGAATACTTGCAAAGAATAATGATTCATACTATACATCATCGAGTGATCTGGTAAAAGTTTGTATCAATTCTTCTTCAGGTATTGAAGGACGTACTTTAGAAGCTTCTAATCTCCATCATGTTACATATTCCTCAAAAGACTCGTGATTTAGTTTTCTTAATCTGAGCAAATCCAGCATAGTTGCATTGACCTTAATGTTAAACTTATGTTGTTCTACAAAGTCTCGAGCCATATCTTCCCACGAATATCATTTTTTAAAGTCTTGTTTGGAATACCATATGAGTGTTATTCTCGACAAACTCTGAATGAATAATCTCATGAGAAGAGCCTCATTATGTCCTATGCCAACCAATCTACTGCAATAATCCTTAAGATGTGTGATTGGATCTCCATGCCCATTAAACACATTGAATCTTGGAAATTTGTACCCTGGCGACAATTCAAATCTTGGATGTAAACACAGTTTCTTATACTTTAAATCATAAATATTTTCAGAGCGTAATTTTTCATCCAGCCTATCCTCTAAATCATGAATTCTTTTTTGCAGTGCATCTAATTTGTTATTCTCATTTTTGTCAGATATTATCATGCTTGGCAAAGTACCACGATTGATGTGAGCTAAAGATGATTGTTGAAGGAGTGTATGGGTGAGGACAGAGAGAGGAGATACAGTCCAAAAAGTATTTTACATGGAACGAGAAGGAAGAAGACTAGCTTTCTTTCAGATATTGGGCATATTTGTCATATTGCAGATTCTCAATCGAGTCAATGTTCAAATACTAGACAACCTTTGAGCAAAATAAATAAGTTAAATACAAACAAAATTATCATGTAGCACACATAAGATTGAAACATTAATAGTAATAATGATAATAATACTACAAAGGACGCTCAAAATGGATGAGAATTAGGACTTAAAGAGTGATCTAAACACAGAGATTTGAGTTTCGAGCGAGACTTATGATAGTAACAAAACTTATGATTTCAAAGGATCGGCACTATATAGAATACAAGATTAAGATATAAGGGAGTCATAGGATGATAAGGTCAACTATTGTTAAACACTAGAGCTTTCTCCACTTCATTTTGTCAATTCAATCAGTCCCATCTCGGAAAGATCAAATACATAACATAGGGGAAACGATTTTTTTTTAATATGATGAGACCGAACTCATTAAATGAGCGCCTACGTATCCCTCTTATAGGGGAATCCGGTCAACCATAGTTCACAGTACAAAGGAAATTATAATGAAAAAGCTAGACAGAGAAAAGCATATAAAACGGTAATCTTGCAAACTATGAGATATTTCCTTTATTAGTCACGCCTCTTCTTCAAATGCCTTGTTGCCAACTTGTTGACTCTTTATTCTGTAGTGACCCTCCAGGTCATTTTCCATTTTCCATGCTTTTTCTGTATTTTGAGCTTTCCCTCAGCGGCTACAAGTCATTTATGACTTGCCGAGACTGATGGTTTGGTGTCCGGGCCATTTGTTAGGTCGTTATGACCATTTCTATATTTTAGCCCTTAAAGTTAGAAAATCTTTGACTTCGGTCTACTTTCTGGGTAAACGCATTTAGAATTGGATTTTGATAGTTCCGTTGGCTCCGAAATGAGGATTTTGATTTAGTGGAACCATTGGTTTGGGTCTGAGTGCTTTCAATTTGGTTTTGTGCTTCTTTGTGTGTTTCCAAGTCAGTTTGGCTGGTAGGGTTGACTTTGGTCAACATTCGGAGAAGACGGCCTCGGATAGAAATTTTTTCAGCGTCGTTATCTCCAGAATATCGACTTTGGGCTAGGGAAATCTTTAGTTTGGGTCCTGAGGCTTCTGGACTTGTTTTTGGATTTTGAGTTTCGAGTTGGTTTTGGGGGTGGGGCCCACTTTTTGTTAAAATGATCTTCGTTGGGAGTTTCGTTGATTCCATTGAGTTTGGAATACCGTTTCTGGTAGGGTAGCATGGTTGATTTGTGTTCATGGGGTTCCGAATGAATCCCAAGGGTTCGTCGGAAGATTTTTGGACTTGGGGGAATTGTTGGTTGCTGTATTAAGTTGCAGACCCTTTTGCTCTTCGCGATCGCGAGGATCCCATTGCGTTCACGATGGTTTGGTTTCTTGACCATTGCATTTGCGAAGGGTGTCCTTCGCATTTGTGATGTAGCCGGCTGGGACCTGGCTTGGCTTTCTCTTTGTGAACGTGGCCTGGACCATCGCGATCGTGATGGTTGGACCAGCTATTCTCCGCGATTGCGGGGTCCTGTCGCGATCGCGATGAAGGACCTTGGCAGCTATTTAAAATTTCAAACTTTGTTTTCTCCTTCACTTTTCCAAAAAATCCATTGTTGAAGCTCCCAAGCTCCAATTTCCAGTTCCCTTGCTTTAGTATTATTCACCCGGTAAGTTCCCTCGTCACCCCTCTCCTCCTTCCGTGTTTATCCTCGTAATTCCCCCGCTAAAACTCCATTGTTGCTAATTCTTAAGGTTGGGGTGATCCTTGTGGGAATATGATTCCTGGGGTTGCATGCTCAAAAATTCGTCCAACTCACCTCTGTGACGTATTCCTCTTTTTGAGGTAGGTTCCTACCTTTAATTATGAGTTTTTCCCATTTTAAATTCCGTGAATTAGTAGCACTTCGTGGCTATTTTGGGCCCCGAATCGAGCTTTGTTCGCGCCCAAACTTTGGGCATGGGTTTCTTAACCCAGCGCGAGCATAGTTGTAATTTTTGTTTTCTATTTTGTTGCCCGGGCCCCAAGGGTCATTTTTATGACCCGATTTCTGGCCTATTTTTCTGTATAGCAATATGGGTGTCATTCTTCTCGTCTTGACACCCAGTTTATGTTCTTGATAGCGTGGCAGCTTTTTGAGGCTGTTCAGAAGGGGAAGGAACACGAGTGATGATTCTTGCTTCTAGTTCGGCCCCAAGGTAAGTTACGATTTACCTTTTAGACTGAGTTTAGTTTGATAGTATATATTTATATGTTACTGGAACGCTAGGTAGGATTTTGGATAGACTTAGTCATAAATCCTATTTATCATGTTAATTGACCATTTCAGGTTGTTAGCCTAGAATTGTATGTTATCCTTAGCCTAGGAGCTTGCTTCTTCTGTGTGACTAGTATAAAATCCTTAGCATGCTTTTAGGAGGCTTTAGAGGTAAAATAGAGTTTTCCCATTGGTTTCCACTTTTATTTTTGCTTCACCACTTATTTTATCATTGTGTCTAACTGTGGGCCCGAGGCCATGGCTAGGATTTGGATGGAGTTTCAGGTCAGTTCTCTTGGTTTGGAGGGTATTCTTTCCCTGTTTGATCTGATGGTGTGGTTTTTCCTCTGTTTGTGAACATTCATACTTATATCGCATGGCATATCATTGGTACAACAAAGAAACAATTTTCAAAGGTTATTGGTTTGAAAGGAGGCTCTACTGCGGTTGTGATGATTTTTCGGACTAAATCGAGCTATTTTGAGTATCACCTTGATTTTTAGAAGGAAAAATGAGGAAATACTATTTTCTGCATATGTATATATATTTACAGTCTGATGAGGTATTCCGGACCCCGATGCGTTATTCCGGGTATTTTACTATTTCACATATACATATGCATAGTCCGATGTGGTATTCTGGGCACCCGATGCAATATTCTGGGTTTATTATATTGCATTCATACATGCATCATCGTGCACTACATTGCATTTGCTTTGGCACGTGGATTGACTTTAGTTGGCTTGATGTTGTTTTCCTCCCCTTTCTCTTTGGTTTATTGGCATGCCTCCAGTTTTATAACTAGATTTAGGTGGATCCCTGTATAGTTAGCTGCTTTCCTGCATTCTATTTATACATATTATCTTCTGCTCTCGGTGGGCCTATGATGCCTACTGAGTACCCATTGCCTTGGTATTCATACTACACTCTGCATCTCTTTTTCTGATGCAACACCTAGTATGACCCACCCTCGCTGATCTCCTATCGTTCGAGGCCCATTGTTGTTCGGATCGCGGTGAGCTCCCTGTATTTTTGGAGACTTTACATGCATTTCATCTTGTACATCTGTCTATAGTTTGTATTTTGAATAGACCATATCTATTGTATATCTACTCCTTACTTTAGTCGCTCTTGTATTAGTGACACCAGGTCCGGGTGGGTTCTCGTGTTATTTTGTCTTTTTGGTCACTTTAGGGCCTTCTTATGTATATTTTGTACGATGGTATATATATATGCTATTGGCCCTATCTTTTAGTATATATTCCGCTTTTCTTTAGTTTAATTATTATTTATTATCTTCCGCATGTTTGGGTTAGGTTTGTCTATTGGAGGGTTATGTAAACGCCATCATGGCCCAGTTTTGGGTCGTGACAGAGTGGTATGAGAGCTCTAGGTTCACCGGTCTCGCTAGTACAAGAGCAAGGTGTCTAGTAGAGTCTTGTGGATCAGTGTGATGACGTCTGTATCCAATCTACGAGAGGCTATAAGATATTCCCTTGGAAAGACTTCATTTTGTTTGATTCCTTATCGTGCTTACTTGATTTGGTCAACTTCTAAGTATCTTTGTTTCACTCCTTTTCAGATGGTCTGGACGAGATCTTTGACAGGTGAGGACGATGCCCCTACCCTTGTAGTTAGAGCCCCAACTGGGGGGATAGGGTAGAGGTCGACCCAGAGTCGAGGTAGGGCATGAGCTGTGGCATCAGTCCGAGCCCAGGCTAGAGTACCATCACCAGAGCCTGAGGTTAGAGTGGATAAGGTTCAGTATGAGCCGGAGCATGTGGGTCCAGCCCAGGATTTGATAGGTTTTGTGGCTACTCCAGTATAGCAGGACACCTTGGTTGGATTGTTGGGGTTTCTTGAGGGTATGACTTTACCAACAGCTTTTCCGAGAACTCCGATTGGTTCCTAGGTTCGAGATGAGGGTTAGACTTCAGCCCAGGCAGTCGCACAGGGTACAGGAGCATAGCCTGCTGCTGTGGCTCTCAGATTGGAGGTACTACTAGTTTCTGGAGTTGCTCCACCTACTCCCGCCATACCGGTTATGTCTTCTGAGGAGCAGAAGATACTGGGTAAGTTCTTGAGATTGGGTCCTCCGAGGTTTTTGGGTGATACTACAGAGGATGCACACAAGTTTCTGACTAGCTATCAGGAGAGGTTACATAATTTGGGGTTAGTTGAGTCTCATGGAGAATATTATACTGCATTTCAGCTGGATGGTCCAGTGAAGCAGTGGTGGAGGTCATATGTTGCTGGAAGACCAGCTGGGTCACCTCCGCATACTTTGGATCAGTTCTCCGTAGCTTTTCTGGAGAAGTGTGTACCACATAGCATGAGAGAGCGTTTGATGGATCAATTTACTGGGTTGGAGCAGGGCTCCATGACTGTGATGGAGTATGACATTTGGTTCCATCAGTTGTCCAGACACGCCACTATGATTCTTCCAACCGAGCATAAGAGGGTACGCCATTTCATTCGAGGTCTGAGTCTGCATCTTTGCTTGGCTACAGAGGGTATGGTAGCATTGGGTCAGTCATTTCTGGATGTAGTGGATCATGCCCGCACTATTGAGGTCTGACTCTGTATATTTGTGATCGTTTTCATTGATGATATTCTTATCTATTCTCGGAGTGAGGAGGAGCATGCAGACCATTTGAGAGTAGTGTTGCAAACTCTCAAGGATCGGCAGTTATTTGCTAAATTTAGCAAGTGTGAGTTCTGGATGTAGTCTGTTGCTTTTCTAGGTCACATTGTGACTAGAGATGGTATTTGAGTTGATTCTCAAAAGATTGAGGCAGTAAAGAACTGGCCTAAACCCACTTCCCCGTCTAATATTAGGAGCTTTTTGGGTTTGCCTAGTTATTACAGGAGATTTATGGAAGGATTTTCTTCCAATGCTACCCCTTTGACTCGATTGACTCAGAAAAAGGTAAAATTTCAGTGGTCCGACCTATGTGAGAAGAACTTTTAGGAATTAAAGACTAAATTGACCACAGCTCCAGTGTTGGCTCTACCTGAGGGCCTAGATGACTTTGTTGTGTATTGTGATGCTTCTAGGATTGGTTTGGGTCATGTGTTGATGCAGTGTGGTAAAGTGATTGCTTATGCTTCAAAACAGCTTAAGACTTATGAGAAGAACTACCCTACTCATGATCTTGAGTTAGCAGTCGTTGTCTTTGCTTTAAAGATTTGGAGACACTACTTGTATGGTGTTCACGCAGATGTATTCACCAATCATAAGATTCTTTAATATGTGTTCACTCAGAAGGAATTGAATCTGCGACAAAGAAGATGGCTTGAGTTTCTTAAGTATTATGACATGAGTGTGCTTTACCATCCAGGTAAGGCCAATGTTGTGGCGGATGCACTTAGTAGATTGTCTATGGGTAGTGTGTCTTCAATAGAAGATGTGAAGAAGGAATTAGTTAAAGAGATTCATAGGCTTGCTCGGTTTGGAGTTCTCCTTATGGACTCGATAGAAGGTGGTGTTATTGTTCATAATGGTTTCGAATCATCTTTGGTAGCTGAAGTGAAGGCAAAGCAAGACAGTGATCCTATTTTTCTTCAGCTAAAGGGTGCAGTCCATCAACAAAGGGTTGAGGTTTTATCCCAAGGGGAAGATGGCGTGCTTCACTATCACGGTCGTTTGTGTGTGCCAGATGTAGATGGGTTGAGACAACAGATTCTGACTGAGGCTCATAGTTCCATATATTCTATTCACCCTGGTGCCACCAAGATGTACCGTGATCTGCGGGATGTCTATTGGTGGAATGGTATGAAGAGGGACATAGCCAGTTTTGTGGCTAGGTGTCCCAACTATCAATAAGTGAAGGTAGAGCATCAGCGACCGGGTGGTATGACTCAGGATATTGACCTTCCTACTTGGAAGTGGGAAGCGAGCAATATGGACTTCATTAAAGGTTTGCCTCGTACTCGAAGGCAAAATGATTCAATTTTGGTGATTGTCGACTGGATGACTAAGTAATCCCACTTTTTGGCTATTAAGACTACGGATTCAGCGGATGATTATGCCAGACTCCACATCTGGGAGATAATCCGATTTCATGATGTCCCACTGTCCATCATTTCAGATAGAGGTACTCAGTTTACCTCCCAGTTTTGGAGATCATTTCAGAGAGGTCTTGGTACTCAGGTGAAGCTTAGCACAACTTTTCACCCACAGACAGACGGCCAGGCAGAGCATACTATTCAGACTTTGGAGGATATGTTGAGAATTTGTGTGATTGACTTCAAAGTTAATTAGGATGATCACTTACCTCTTATTGAGTTTGCCTACAACAACAGCTTTCACTCTAGCATCCAGATGGCTCCTTATGAGGCGCTTTATGTTCGGAGGTGTAGGTCTCCTATTAGTTAGTTTGGGGTAGGTGGGGCAGCTTTGATTGGTCCAAATTTGGTGCATGAGACTATGGAAAAGGTTCAGCTTATTAGGGAGAGGTTGAATACCACTCAGAGTCAACAAAAATCATATGCAGATATGAGGAAAAGAGAATTGGAATTTGAGGTTGATGATTGGGTTTTTCTGAAGGTGTCGCCCATGAAGGGTGTGATGAGATTTGGAAAGAAAGGGAAGCTTAGTCCCTATTTTGTAGGTCCTTATCAGATTCTGAGGAGAGTTGGTAGCGTTGCATATGAGTTGGATTTGCCAACAGAGTTAGAAGTGGTTCATCTAATTTTCCATGTTTCCTTATTGAAGAATTGTGTTGGTGATCTGACCTTGATTGTTCCTTTGGAGGATGCGGGTGTGACGCATAGTCTCACCTATAAGGAGGTTCCCGTAGAGATCCTTGATCATCAGATTCGGAGGTTGAGGAACAAAGAAGTCACTTCGGTAAAATTCCTTTGGAGGAATCAACTAGTTGAGGGAGCTACTTGGGAAGCAGAATCAACCATGAAAGCCAAGTACCCTCATCTCTTCCCTTCCTATTATATTTTAGCCTGAGGTAATAGTTTCCTCCTTAGTATGTTCCTCTGATTCTATTCCATCAGTTTTCCTCATGATCCTACCATGTATTCATGTTTTCAAAGTTGATTCAGTCATGTTTTTAAGTTGCAAGCTCAGTTTTCATGTTTGTTCTTCAGATTTTATGTGTTGTTGACTGGTTGGGATGTTTTCTCTTTAGTTTTCCCTTGTTTAGTCTTCATTCTAGGACGAATGATCCCAAGGGGGACATATTGTAACACCTTGAAATTCGACCCAGCTTTTAAACTTAAAAAATCTGAGAGTTTTGAACTTTTCAGAAATTACGGGTCTAAATCACGGACCATGGTTCAAACCACAAGTCGTGAAGTGAATGCGTGGTTCCAGTCTGTTGGTTCAACCTTTGGTCTGAGAACCACGAGTTGGTTCTACATACCGTGGTTTTGACTACGGTCTGTCCTGTTAAGTCATGGAATCAGATTAGAGGGTTGAAAGGTTCCCCAAGTTTCACGACTGGTTTCTACGGCCCGTAGTTTGAACTATAGACTATCCTGTAACTCGTAGAACTTGTTCAGAGAACTACAAGTTTCCCAGAAGATACGACTTGGGTCTATGACCCGTGATCCATTCTACGGGTCCTTCCTGTTGACCCGTAGTTTGGCTTCTGCAACCTGTTCACTTGGCCAGGAACGACGAATGGAAACCACGAGCTGTGGTTTGGTCTACGACCCATGGAATCCATCTGTGGTCCCTGAAAGTCAACTTTTTTCAGCTTTTTCCTAATTATGTCCCAAGGGTATTTTAGTCACTATCCACACTTTTAACTCCTAAATAAGGTCGTTTTGACTATTTCTAGAAGGGTTTTCACCCTTATTAGCCTAAGTCCCTCCTCAAATCTTTATTCATCTCCCAAAAAGGAAAAGAACTCTTTCAAGCTCCAAGTCTCAAGCTCCAAGTTCAAGTCTCCTTTTCTTTTAAATTTCAAGTGGGTTAGCTTCAATCAAGGTATGTGGGTATTCAATAAGGGATTCCCTCCACCCTTATGCCCAAATCCCCAATCTTCTAAATTGAATTTGTAGATTTCTAAATTAGGATTCTTACTCAAATTGGGAAAAATGTTACGGGTCTTCTTTTAAGGCATCAATTCATGATTTCTTATTACATACCTATGATTTAATTTAAGTTCCTTAGTTGACTTCAAAAGCCTATATGTTGATGATGAATTTTAGAATGATTTCATTGAATTACATGTCTTCAAGAAGAATTGGTATGTTTAGGTAACATGACCACTATTTTCATGAAATTGCATGCCTAATTCTTCAAGTTATGATATTAGAAAGGAAAGTATATTTTGAATTATGGTTTTGCAAAGCTTTAAGATTCATTACTTGTGAATTGCATGAAATCAGATATGTATTTATGCTTTTCCAACAGTTTTGGACATTAGATATGTCCCTATGTTTTATGAAAAGTTTGGCATCCAGATATGTCTACCTAAGTTATGAACAGTTTTGACATCAGAAATGTCGTAAGTATTATGAGCTATATGTATATGTTTTTGGGAGTAGTATTAGCACCGATTTGGACATGGTGAGAGTACCCTTAGTCCCAGAACTACGTGCCCTCGTTGGTTCTAAGTCCCCTCAGTTGGGCATCAGATTTAGTGATAATGCCACAGTCATGCCTCTATACCCTAGCAAGGTATATTGGGTCCTTTCGATGGGGCTTATACATAAGACTCCATGTAGCTCACATAGTCTATGTCGGTTAGAGAACCTCCCACAGAAACAGTATCAGGTTTTAAAATGCATTGACTCCTTGCCTTCAGATTTCAGGACTATTATGACTATTATGATATTTGTATAACTTGCTTGGCATCGTATTGAGTCTCTTGCCTTTCAGTTTTACACTTATAGCAAAATTTCAGTTTTACAAGTTTATTTAGCATGCTTATCTCAGATTCTCGTTTATCTCATATATTCGGTACATCCTATAGTACTGACGCATTCTGCGCTGCATCTTTTACGATGCAGATTCAGGCACCTGCCCTCAGACTCGTGGCTAGACTATGCCAGACTTTCAGCTGATCATTGGTGAGTCCTCATCTTTGAGGACTAGAGTTAGCGAGCCTATCTTTATGTTTTTATTTCATATTTCTGAGTTAGCTGGGGTCTTATCCCAGCAACTCTTTATGACAATTAGAGGCTTTCCAGACATAGACAGTATTCAGGTCTCCTTTTTGAATGTGTATTCCTATTTGACTTGATTATCTATACATTTGATTTTGGATCTTCTTAATATGCTTTCGCTTATCTATTAATATATCTGAGTTATGCTATGACCAAGGGTTAACTTGGGACACTTGTGGTCTCGGGTCCCAGGTCCCGTGTTACGTCTAAGGGGTCGCCTCAGGGTGTGACAATTATTTAGTACTAAGTTGGGTAAGTGTTCAAATAACCCAAGCCCCAAAATGACATATGTCAGTGTATGAAAAGGATCATACCATTGGTTCAGAGGACTCCTCATTTAGCCCTTGGTAAAGGCTCATATTGGATTCATTGTTTAAGGTTGTACTATACCCCGACAAGGTATAGAATAGCTCTACCAACATGGGCAAGATGTTGGACATCATGAGCTCACGTAGTGTTTGTCATTTATAAGAAACTCCTAGTACAAGAACTAAGTTATTTTTAGTATTTGTATTTAGCATATAGCCATAAGTTCTATAAAATATTTTATGATTAAGTTGCATACAATTGTTTTGCATATTTCAGATATTCGATGTTTCAGTTATTTATCTCTTTTGTTCTCATGTTCAGCTTTGTACCTCAGTTGATTAGTTTGATAGAATTATTTTTATTTGGCCATATTGCATACCATAATTTTCATGTACTGACGCCATTTGGCATTGCATCATTTCATGATGCATATTCAGGTGCACAGGTTCGTCAACAGGCATATCTCTAGATTTCTTCCCCTCAGCTTTTGGTGAGTCCTCCTTAGTTTTAGAGGGCTCGGTTTTGTCTTGACTAGTTGTTAGACAGTTTTATCATATAAAGTTATCTCGAGGCCTTGTCCCGGTAGACTTGTTCAGTTCTTATATTTAGAGGGTTTACTAGACAGTTAGCTGTGTGTCAAAGATTCAAGTGTTATCAGTTGCTTTTGATTGAGATTTACAGAGTTAGTTTTATTTGCATTCAAAAGTTTACTTTACGTTTATCTAAAATTTAGCACATGCTTATTTTTTCATAGCTTCCCAAGTATTTAAGTATTAAGTTTCAGTAGTCAGCCAGGCCAAGGGTCTGCTCGAAACAACAGTGATTTCGAGTGTCAATCATGTCTAGGGTTTAGACTCGGAGTGTGACAGGTAGAGTACCACAGAGTTGACTATACAACTTTTCATATGATTGGGCTTGCCAAATAGTGGTGGAGGGCTTATGTTGTGAGCATAGTTTACACGGGTATTTTTGAAAAATTTGTCCCCAGTAGTGCGAGAGAGGACAAGAGAGATCAGTTTGACAAGTTATGTTTTAAGTACGGTGACATGGGACATTTCGTAAGGGATTGCCTTAGGATTAGGCATAGTTCCCATTAGAGTTATAGACTCCAGCACCAAGGGCAGCAAATCATTATTTTTTTTTGATTTGCACCTTAATATCTTCTTTTTTTTTTGCAAAACCATAAAAATTCTACTTTTTAATAATTCATGAAGGCAAAATATAATGCAACTAATAACTTCCTAAAATTAATTATATGTGCATCAGGCTTGGGGAAGGAACCCTTTTCTTTAGTCCTACTTACTACTTTTTTATGTTGAGAGTAGATTTAAGCCCAAGCAAAAAATACCATTGAATCTTTGCAAAATAAAATAAAGGATCCATTTCAGTGCTTTCGAAGTAAATGAACTTTTAAAACTTTGTAAATTGATTTGCTTTACTAACAATCATAGCTTACCTTTGTACTGGGAGGGATAATTAGATTTATAGATATGAAAGGCACTAAAATCATTTGATTTGGAATCTGAAGTTATACGTTGCACTCCCCAATTTTAGATTGGGCTGAAAATTTTCAAACTCAAATACATATGGGTTTGAAGTTAGGGACTGCGAAGCCTAAATTCAGACCCAAATATTTAAGGTTTGACATTGTCAACTTCAAATATTTAAGTTTGACAGACCCAACCAATATCAGACTCGTACATTTGAAGTTTCAAACTTCAGAACACAAGTCTGACGTTGATTCTGAGACTGCAAAATAAAAAATACATTGTGATTCTCGACTATTGTTTAACCAATGTTTTCTCCAAGCGACTATTTATGCACTTGACCGAATCTCAAACAGCCTATCTATTATGAAAGAGATAAGATGAACAAATGTCCAATCCTCCACTACCATGGTGGATGTTGGGTAAAAAGCTGCGTTTAGCTTTTTTGAGAACTTATTGAATGTCCAAGAATATTTCTTTAAAAATTTTGACTTAAAATAAACTGTTACACTCCTAAACACTAATCTGAACATTCATTTTGAAAAATCATTTCCAATATAAATAGATCTTGAAATGTAATGACCCTCCAGGTCATTTTCTATTTTACATGCTTTTTCTGCGTTTTGAGCTTTCGCTTAGCGGCTACAGGTCATTTATGACTTGCCGGGACTGATGGTTCGGTGGTCGAGCCATTCGTTAGGCATCATCCTATCGAGGAGGCTACTTGGGATATCGAGACCGATATGTGGACCTATTATCCTCGTCTTTTCGAGTCTTCAGGTACTATCCTTTTTTTAACTTTCACGGACAAAAGTTCTTTTAGTAGTGGATATTGTAATGACCCTCCAAGTCATTTTCTATTTTTTCATGCTTTTTCTATATTTCGAACTTTCTCTCAGCAGCTACAGGTCATTTATGACTTACCAAACCTAACGGTTCGGTGTCTGGGCCGTTCGTTAGGTCGTTATGCCTATTTCTCTATTTTAGAACTTGAACTAAGATAATCTTTGACTTCGGTCAACTTTGTTGGTTAACATGGTCAGAATTGAATTTCGACAGTTATGTTGGCTCTGATATAGTGATTTAGGTCTAGTAGGACCATTGGTCTGGGTCTGAGTTCTTTCGATTGGATTTTGTGTTGCTTTCTGTGTTTTTAAGCTAGTTTGGCTGGTAGGGTTGACTTTGGTCAATATTCAGAGAAGACAGCCTCGAATGAAAAATTCGTCAGCGCTGTTAGCTCTAGATTATTGACTTTGAGCTAAAGGGACCTTTTGTTTGGGTCTCGGGACTTCCAAACTTGTTTTTGGGTTTTGAATTCTGAGTTGGTATTAGGCATGGGGCCCACTTTTCATCAAAACAATCTCCGTTAGGAGTTTTATCAATTCCATTGAGTCTGGAATTCCATTTCTGGTAGGGTACAATGGTTGGTTTGTGCTCATGAGATTCCGGATGAATCCCTAGGGTCCATTAGAAGTTTTTTTAGCCTTGGTGTTATAGCTGGTTGCTGCATTAAGTTACATACCTTTTTGGTCTTCGCAATCGCGAGGCTTCCATCACGTTCGCGATGGTCTAGTTCCTTGACCATTGAATTCACGAAGGTTTCTCTTTGTGACCGTGATGAATCCGGTTGGGACCCAGCTCAGCTTTTCTCTTCGTAAATGTAGGCTGGACCATCGCGATCACAATGGTCGGGCCAGCTCTTCTCCGCGAACGTGGGGGTCCTGTTTTAAAACATAGGACCCCTGGCAGTTATTTAAAACTTTTACTTTGTTTTCTCCTTCACATTTTCGAGGAACTCCATAGATAAGCTCCCAAGCTCAAATTCCAGCTCCCTTGCTTCAGTATTCTTCACCCGGTAAGTTCTCTTGTCACCTTTCTCCTCCTCTCGTGTTAATTCTCATAATTCTTCCGCTAAAACTCCATTGTTGTTAATTCTTAAAGTTTGGCCATCCCATGTAGAAATCTGATTCTTAGGGCTGCAAGTTCCTGAGTTCGTGCAATTCACCTCCGCGGCATATTTCTCTTGGTTGGGGTAAGCTTCCGCCCTTAATTTCGAGCTTTTCCCATGTTGGGCCCCAAACGAGCTCTATTTGCGCCCAAACTTTGGGCATGGGTTCCTTGACCCACCGTGAGTTTAACTGTGAATTTTGTTTTTTGTGTCATTGCGGGGGCCCCGAGGGTCATTTTTCTGACCTAATTTTCCATATAGCAATATGCGTGTTGTCCTTCTTGTCTTGACACCTAGGTTATGTTTTTAATAGTGTGGTAGCTTTTTGAGGCTGTTCGGAAGGGGAAGGCACACGAGTGATGGTTCGTTCTTGAAGTTCGGCCCCGAGGTAGGTTACGGTTTACCTTCTAGACTGAGTTTAGTTATATTATATATATTTATGTGTTACTAGAACGTTAGGTTGGATATTAGGTAGAATTTGAGGCCTAAATCTTGTTATCACTTTAATTGGCCATTTCGGGTTTTAGTCTAGAACTGTTATTCTATCCTTAGCATAGGATCTTGCTTTACCTGTTTGGCTCGTATAGAATCCTTAGTATACTTTTAGGAGGCTTTAGAGGTAGAGTAGAGATTCCCGATGGTTTTTTATTTTACTTTCTATTTTACTCACTTTATTCTATCGTTGTGTTTAACTGTGGCCCCGAGGCCATGGCTTGGATTTAGACAGAGTCCCAGGTCAGTTCTCTTGGTTTAAAGGGTATTTCTGCCCCATTTTTCCTGATGGTGTGTGGTCTTTCTCTGTTTGTGAATATTTTATCTCACATTCATGGCATATCATTGGTACAACATGGATGTGGTTTTCAAGGATTTTGGTTTGAAATGAGGCTTTACAACGGTTGTGATAATTTTTGGACTTAAACAAATTACTTTGAGTATTACTTCAGATTTTGGAAGGAAAATGGGAAAAATACTATTTTATGCATATATTTATAGTCTGATGGGGTATTCTGGACCCTCAATGCGTTATTTCGGGTATTTTACTTTTTCATATATATCTATGCATAGCCCGATGCATTATTCCGAGTATTTTACTTTCATATATATATATATGCATAGTCTGATGCGGTATTTCGGGCGCCCGATGCGGTATTCCGATTTTATATTATATTGCATTCACGCATGCATCATCGTGCATCGCATTGCATTTGCTTTGGCACGTGGATTGTCTCTGAATTTGGCTTGATCTTGTTTGTTCTTCACCTTGTTGGATTACTAATATGTGCTCCGCTTTATAACTAGATTTAGGTGGAGTCCTATAATTTTAGCTGCTTTCCTATATCTATTATTTATAAATTATCTTTTTGCACTCAATCGGCTTATGATGCCTACTGAGTACCCTTTGTCTTGGTACTCATACTATACTCTGCATCTTTTTCTGATGCAGTACCTAGTAGGAGCCACCCCCATTGACCTTTCTGTCATTCGAGGCCTGTTGCAGTTCGGATCGCGATGAGCTCTCGGCGTCTTTCTAGAGACTTTACAGGATTTCCTTCTTGTATATTTTATCTATATTTTGTATTTTGGATAGACAGAGTCTATTGTATAGCTACTCTTTGCTTAGTCTCTCTTGTACTAGTGACACCAGGTCCGGGTCAATTCTTGTGTTGTTTTGTCTATTCGGTCACTTTAGGGACATTTTTTGTATATTTTATACGTTGGTATGTATATATGCTACTAGACCTGCCTTTTCAACTGTCTTTCACATTTTCTTAGTTTAATTATTATTACTGTCTTCCGCGATCGTTGGGTTTTGGCTTGTCTACCGGGGGGTTATATAGACGCCATTATGGCCCAGTTTTGGGTCATGACAGAGTGGTATCAGAGCACTAAGTTCACCGATCTCGTCAGTACAAGAGCAAAGTTTCTCTTAGATTCTCGTGGATCGGTAGGATGACGTCCGTATCTACTCTATGAGAAGCTATAGGACATTCCTAGGAAATATGTTGTCTTGTTTGATTCCTGGTCATGCGTTCTTGACTTGATCAACTTCTAAGTACCTTTTTTTCACTCTTTCTCAGATGGTTCAGACGAGATCTGCACTGGGTGAGGACGAGGCCCCTGCACCTGCAGTTAGAGCCCCAGCTAACAGATGGGAGTGGAGGTCAACCCAGAGGTCGAGGTAGGGCACGGGCTACAGCATCAGCTTGGGCCCGGGGTAGGCTACCATCACCAGAGCCTAAGGTTAGAATGGATGAGGTTCAGTATGGGCTGGAGCATGTGGGTCCAGCCCAACATCTGACATGTTTTGTAGCTACTCTAGTGTTACAGGACACTTTGGTTCGATTGTTGGGGTTCCTTGAGGGTATGACTCCACCAAATGCTTTACCGAGCACTCCGATTGGTTCTCAGGTTTGAGGTAAGGGTCTGACTTCAGCTCAGACAGCAGCACAGGGTTCTAGAGCGTAGTCTGCGGTTGCGGCTCCCAGATTAGAGGTATTACCGGTCCCTGCAGTTGATCCCCCTCCTCCTGCCGTGCCAGTTACGTCTTCTGAGGAGTAGAAGATGCTTGGTAGGTTCTTGAAATTGGGTCCTCCGAGGTTTTTAGGTGCTTCTAGTGAGGATGCGCATGAGTTTCTGAGGATGCGCATGAGTTTCTGATTAGCTGCTAGGAAAGGTTACATAATTTGGGGTTGGTTGAGTCACATGGAGCAGATTACACCATGTTTTAGCTGGATGGCCTACCGATATAGTGGTGGAGGTCATATATTGCTTGCATACCAGCTGGGTCACCTCTGCTTACTTGGGATCAGTTCTTCGTAGCCTTTTTAGAGAAGTTTGTATCGAGTGGCTTGAGGAAGAGTTTGATAGATCAGTTTGTGGGGTTGGATCAGGGCTCCATGACTATGTATGAGTATGAGGTTTGGTTCCATTAGTTATCCAGGCATGCCGCTATGATTCTGCCAACCGAGCATGAGAGAGTACGCCGGTTTGTTCGAGGTTTGACCTTGCATCTTCACTTAGCCACAAAGGGTATGGTAGCATCAGGTCAGTCTTTTCTGGAGGTAGTTGATCATTCCCGTACTATTAAGGGTGTACTTTACGAGGCCCAAGGGGGAAACGATAAGAGGCCCCGCTATCAAGGTAGTTTCAGCAGTTCAGAGGGTCGTGGTAAAGTATACTATGGTAGAGGTCAGTACCAGTAGTGTTTCCATCCAATCCGTCCTGTTTAGGCGGTATTATAGACTGCTGAGGGTCAGAGTAGCCAGAGTATCATTCCTTCTCTAAGAGGTGGTCATTCAGGGCCCATAGGTCATGATGGTCGTTCTTATTAAGCTGAATCTTCATAGTGGAGTATGTTTGGTCAGGGTTGCTATGAGTGTGGAGAGATAGGCCACTTTGCTAGAGAGTGCCCATCAGTACAACACCCTACATGAAAGGATCAGTTGGTTCAGGCCCCTAGGGCTCCAACACCACCAGCTAGAGGCGGTTCACAGGGTAGTAGGGGTGGTCCCCAGGGTACTATAGGTGGTCCTTGATCCAGTAAGTCAGGTGGTCATGATGGCCGAGGCCACATGTATGCAGTTATAGGCTGGACGGAGGTTGAGGCTTCATATGCTATTATCACAGTTACGATCTCTATTTTCCATCAGTCTACTTCTGGTTTGTTTGATTTGGGGTCTACATTCTCATATGTGTCTTCTTATTATGCTACTCGTCTGGAGTCTATTTGTGAATCTTTGTCTGCGCCCTTGCGTGTATCTACCCAGTAGGTGATTCTTTTGTAGTGGATCAGGTGTATCGGGCTTGTGTGGTGACTATCTTATGGTACGACACGTGGATAAACTTGGTTGTTCTTGATATGGTGGATTTTGATATGATCTTGGGCATGGATTGGCTGTCTCCTTATCATGCGATCTTGGATTGCTTCACCAAGACTGTTACTCTTCGGATGCCTGTTATCCCTCCTGTCATATGGAAGGGAGCCGATAGCCACATGTTGAGGGGAGTTATATCTTTTTTAAGTGCCCAGCGGTTGGTTAGAAAGGGGTGTTTAGCTTATCTTTCCTACGGCCATGATACTAGTGCCACCACACCTCTTCTTGAGTCTGTTCCTATGTTTTGCGAGTATTCAAATGTGTTTCCTTCTGATCTTTTGGGTCTTCCTCCTGATCGTGATATTGATTTTGGTATCGATATAGAGTCGGGCACCAAGCCCATTTCCATTCCGCCTTATTGGATGACACCTGCTGAGTTTAGGGAGCTTAAGGATCAGCTCCAGGATCTATTGAGTAGAGGGTTCATCATGCTTAGTGTGTCTCTATGAGGTGCTCCAGTTCTCTTTGTGAATAAGAAGGATAGGTCTATGCGTATATGTATTTACTACAGGTAGTTGAATAAGGTAAAGGTTAAGAATAGATATCCGATGCCATGTATTGATGATTTGTTTGACTAGCTACAGGGCGCGACAGTGTTCTCTAAGATAGATTTGAAGTCCGGTTATCACCAGTTGAGGATTAGGGCTGAGGACATCCCAAAGACTGCATTTAGTACTCGATACGGCCATTATGAGTTCCTAGTCATGTCTTTTGGGTTGACAAATGCCCCAGCAGCATTTATGGAGTTGATGAACCATGTGTTCAGTGCCTACTTAGATTCATTTATGATTGTGTTCATCGATGACATTCTAATTTATTCGAGGAGTAGAAAAGAGCATAAGTAGTATCTTAGAGTTGTACTTCAAACCTTGCGAGACCATCAATTGTATGCCAAATTCACTAAGTGTGAGTTTTGGCTTGAGTCTGTGGCATTCTTGGGG
The DNA here is from genome assembly GCA_003996215.1 of Jaltomata sinuosa. Classification (NCBI taxonomy): domain Eukaryota; kingdom Viridiplantae; phylum Streptophyta; class Magnoliopsida; order Solanales; family Solanaceae; genus Jaltomata; species Jaltomata sinuosa. The sequence continues at coordinate 221,699 of QJPP01003193.1, read as the reverse complement.
CACGTGGTGTCCAAGTATGGGATTATGGTAGATCCGGCAAAGATTGCAGTAGTTCGTGATTGGGCTAGGCCTACTTTTCCTACCGAGGTTCACATTTTCGTCAGGTTAGCAGGTTATTAGTGATGGTTTGTGGAGGGATTTTCTTCGATAGCAGCTTCATTGACTAGATTGAATCAGAAGAATGTTCCCTTCCAGTGGTCAGATGAGTGTGAGGTGAGCTTTTTGAAGCTCAAGGACTTGTTGACTTCAGCTCCAATTCTTACTCTTCCAGTCAAGGGTCAGGGTTTCACTATATATTGTGATGCGTCAGGTATTGGTTTGGGTTGTGTATGGATGCAACAGAGTCGGGTTACTTCTTATGCTTCCAAACAGTTGAAGGTTCACGAGAGGAACTACCCCACTTATGACTTGGAGTTAGCAATGGTAATCTTTGCATTGAAGATGTGGAGGCATTATCTCTATGGCGTGCATTGTGAGATCTTTACTGACCATCGTAGTCTTCAGTACATTTTCAGAAAGAAGGATCTAAATTTGAGGCAGCGTAGGTGGCTGGAGTTACTGAAGGACTATGACATTTTTATTCTCTATCATCCGGGCAAGGCAACCGTGGTGGCGGATGCCTTGAGCCGAAAGGCGGTGAGTATGGGTACTTAGCTTTCCTAGCGACAGAGGAGCAACCTTTAGCTTTGGACATCCAGTCCTTGGCTAACAGGTTGGTGAAACTTGACATTTTTTAGCCGGGCCGTATTCTTGCTTGTAATAAGGCTAGGTCTTCCTTGTTGGAGCAGATTCGGGCGCAACAGTTTAATGATGCGAGGTTGAGGATAATTCATGACAAAGTATTGAGCGGTGAGGCTAGGAAGGTGACTTTGGATTCAGAAGGTATTCTGAGGATCGAGGGTCATATCTGTGTTCCTAGAGTTGGTGACTTGGTCAGATTGATATTGGAGGAGGCTCACTGTTCTAGGTATTCCATTCATCCTGGGGCAACTAAGATATATCATGACTAGAGGCAGCACTACTGGTGGTGTGGAATGAAGAGGGATATCTCAGCTTTCATATCTAGGTGCTTGAACTGTCAGCAGGTGAAGTTCGAGTACCAAAGGCCAGGTGGTTTGTTTCAGAGGCTACCCATTCCAGAGTGGAAATAGGAGCGGATTGCTATGGACTTTGTAGTCAGTTTTCCATGCACTTTGCGGAGATTTGATGGTATTTGGGTTATCATGGATAGGGTGACGAAGTCTGCTCACTTCTTTCCGGTTCAGATGTTACGCCTCAGATCTCATCAAGATGGACATGCATTCGATGCCCTAAAGGCCCGAGAGAACCAACTTATAGCGTGTGGTTATCATACATATAACTATGACCATTATGAAGCTTTGACTATATATAAGCTATCTTAATAACAAGACCAATGTAGATAGGTCCAACACTTATGTTCATGATCTGGCCATTGAGGCCACAACTGTTATGAGAAAACACTTATACTAAGCTTTACTTTAACATTAGTCTACAAAGCCTCTACAAGATAGACAAACTTAGCTTAGGTCGGGACAGGGCCCTGCCTTACCCTTAACTATACAATACCAAAAATGTATACCTAAAACTCGGTAAAGCCCCGAATCAACCTAGAGCTCACCAACAACAGCCGAGTATCCTATGCTCCTACTGGGGAGGTATACTAGTCAGAGTACCTGTGCCTGTGGCATGAAATACAGTGTTCCCCGTAAGGGATGTTAGTACAAGAGAATGTACTGAATATTTAAGGCATAAAGTAAACCATATGTAAAACAAGAGCTTAAATAGAATCAGGTATCAATGCATAAACGTGAAAATAAGAATAGAAGACCACCTTTGCTTACACTTGCGAAATCATGTATATTACATTCTTTTCTTTACTCTTCCTTGCTTTATAATCTTGTAAGGCATGTGATACAAGTGACCAAATAATCAGTGGTAGAAGAGGAGTCCCATGCTAGGCAATTTAGCCCCTAAGATGTTGCCCACTTAAGTGTACAAATTGGGATCGACCCATGCTAGGCTTTCTCCCCTAGGCTGCCACCCATAAGTACATAAATAGGGATCTACCCATGCTAGGCTTTCACCCCTGGGATACCACCCATACATATACAGATTACTTCATATAGTTTTTTTATTCTTTGAGATCGTTATCTTGGTGGTCATAATCATTATTGAGCTCGGAACTGTAGACCAGTAGTACAAGACATGTGAATATGCACTTAAGGCAGTAATAATAACCTAAGAAGTAACTATAACATCAATGTAACATTTAGGGGCATATATGACACAATGAACCTCATTTGGTTTAGAGAATAACTCATGAAGCTTGTTGTGTAGAATACCTTTGTCATACTAGTACTTGGAGTAATAAACATGAAGATCTAATAGTAAACACATATTGAAGTACTTTGATACACTAAGTAGTGATTAAAAGATCGTTAGCTATATACATTGAGATTATATAATGCCACAATATGTCTGTGACTAGGAAGAGCACCTAGAAAGCTCACTTTGTTGATATAAACACAAGGATAAGACTTCATGCCAAAGAATCTGAAATCAAATAGCCTTTACATACCTTGCTGTACAATTCTGATATTATGACTTAATCTTATTCTGCTCAGATTATTTATCTACAATGAACTAAGTGGCAACACTAGTATTAGTAGCTAATTAACCAATTTAGGCTACTTAATCTCACTAAATCAATAATCGGGAAGCAAGCTCGTAACTGGTCAAATCAAGAGGCATTTCACCCCTTCTCTTTTAATCACATCTATATACTATATGACCTTATCAGAAGGTCCCTTGAAACTTCTCGGACTTCAAAACATATACCAAACATTACACTAAAGTGTGCAGGCATCAAGATAATATAACACCCAATTAAGTGGTGTATCACCAAACCCCCCTTTCATACTTTAATACAACTTCACACACCCTTTTACGAGGTCAACCAAGCTATCCCCAATATATACATATAAAATAGCTCACAAAACAGCCCCAAACATCCTTCAATACAATAAGAAATATTAAACTCAAGGATTCCAATCACCATCCCATGAGTTTTTGACAAAAACACGTACAAAATTCTCAGCCAATTTTGTATATAAGGAGGGGTGAAGATGGGCAGTAGCCTTACCTTAGTTTCTGAAATATGTACTCTTAACTTGTACTTCTTCAAGAGCTTAAACTAAAGAAGAAGACAGAAATCTCTTAATAACATAGAAAAGTGGGGCAGTCAACTTGGAGAAAGATCTTCCCTATTTTTAAGCATGAACAATGTAATTTCCTAGTCCTTCATGGAATAATTAAACTAAACCCATAACTTTTTACTTACCTTGACTGGAGAAGAGATGAGACCATCAATAACCCTAAAAGGATTTTTGGGGTGGTTGTTTTAAGCTTAGAGAGAGAGAAAGAGATTAGCTTTGAAAATCTGCAATTGTAAGTATATAATGAGAAAATAGTGGACCAACTCTTGACCTTAAATGCTCCCATTTGGCCAGCTATCTCTCCTTCAATTTCCAGCCACCACTTGAATTTATTTGGGCCACAAAATGGCTAAGTAGGTGATGCACCTACTTGGCCTTTTAAACTGGTCAAAGAGTCCAAGTAGGTGATGCACCTACTTGTCACCTACTAGCTTAATTAAGTCAAGCAAGCAACTTAATTATTTTATTCTATTTTCTAAACCTCAATCCATTTTGCTTTAACTTACAACTTTACTTTAACCTTAAGCTCAAATACTACCTTACTATCTCGAGTTTAAATACTCTCGTTGAGGTTAACTTGGCCGTTTATGTGCTGAAATGAATGGGGCATTACAGCACCTCCCAATATATATTAAACCATCACTACTTCATATAAGAAACTTGGTCCGTCACCTATACGACAAGGCTATGTCAAGTCCTATATGAATAGAACTAGTATATGGAGAATCCGAGGTGTTACATCCTCTCCTACGTAGGAACATTCATCCTTGAATGATATCATAGTTAACCAGCCCAAATAAGTTCAAGCCTAAGTTAAGTACCACTATTATCCAGATAATACATATAGACTTATACTTACTTTTAATGCTTCAACTCGACACTTTCACCTTTATCATTGAACTGAAATAGATGAGGATACTTGGATTTCATTGCTTCTTCCACTTACCATGTAACTTCTTCTACTTGTTGGTTTCTCCACAGTACTTTTACAGAAGCTACTTCTTTATTTCTTAACTTTCTAACTTGTCGATCCAGAATAGCAATGGGTACTTCTTCATAAGTGAGATCTTTTGTAACTTGTACATCTTCAGTAGGAGTAATACGAGATGGGTCACCTACACACTTTCAAAGCATTGAGACATGAAACACTGGATGAACTGTTGCAATCTCTTGGGGTAGCTCTAACTCATATGCAACTTGGCCAACTCTCTGAATAATTTTATATGGCCCTATATAGTGTGGACTCAACTTTCCTATTTTACCAAATCTCATCACCCCTTTCATTGGTGACACCTTCAAGAATACCCAATCTCCTATAGCAAACTCCAACCCTCTTTTTCTAATATTTGCATATGATTTATGTTGACTTTGAGTAATTGCTAGCCGCTGTTGTATCACCTTAAATTTTTCCATAGCTTAAGGAACAAGATTTGGCCCAATAAGGCAGTTTCACCACTTCAAACCATCTGATTGGTGATCTGCACTTACTCCCATATAAAGCTTCATAAGGTGCCATTTTGATACTTGAATGGTAGCTATTATTGTAAGCAAACTCAATAGGTGGGAAATGGTCATCCCAGCTAGCTTTCAAGTCTAATACACAAGCTCGTAACATATCCTCAAGTGTTTGGATTGTATGTTCTGCCTGACCATCCATTTGAGGGTGAAAGATTGTACTTAAATTCACCTATGTCCCTAAACTCTTCTAAAATGACTTCCAAAAAATTGCGGTGAATTGAGCTCCCCTATTAGATATAATAGAGATTGGCACTCCATGTAGCTGAACTATCTCTTTAATGTACAACCTTGCATACTCTTCAAATGTATAAGTAGTCTTGACCGACAAAAAATGTGTTAATTTGGTGAGTCTATCAACTATTACCCATATGGAATCAAATTTCCAAAATGAACGGGGCAAACCAGTGATAAAATCCATGTTGATCATGTCCCATTTCCAAATTGAAAGATCTATACATTGCATATAACATTTGGGCTTTTGGTGCTCCACTTTAACTTGTTGACAATTTGGACATTGAGCAACAAATTCTGCAATGTTCTTCTTCATGTCACTCCACCAATACACTCCTTTCAAGTCATGATACATTTTAGTTGAGCCCAGATGGATAGAATATCTTGAATGATGTGTTTTTATCATAATTCTCTTCCTTAGTCCATCTACATTAGGTACACACAACCTGTTTTGGCACCAGAGTACTTCTTCTTGTGTGAGCTCAAATGCCTTTGTCACACCTTGTCGTACATTCTCCTTAAGTTGTAATAGAATAGGATCTTTAGATTGCTTCTCTTTTACTTCAGCTACTAATAAAAATTCTATCGCATTTTGCATAATAATCCCTTCATCTGGAGATTCAAGAAGGTGAACCCCCAAGCTAGCTAGTTGGTATAGATCCTTAGCTATTTGTTGTGGCTTATTCGGTGCTATATCACAATTCAGTCTTTCCATGGACTGCCCGTAGGTGTTTGCCATTGTCTTATGACTTAAAGCATCGGCTACCACATTTTCTTTCCCTGGATGATACAAGATATCAACATCATAATCTTTTAATAACTCAAGCCATCTTTGTTGCCTCAGATTCAGATCCTTTCACTTAAAGATATATTGCAAGATCTTATGGTCAGTATATATGTCAACATGGACCCTATACAAGTAGTGGCGCCATATCTTCAAAGCAAATACAACCGCTGCTAGCTCTAAATCACGGGTTGGATAATTTTTCTCATGTGGCCATAATTGTCTTGAGGCATAAGCTATTACTTTACCATGATGCACCAATACGCATCCTAAGCCCACTCCCGAAGCATCAGAATACACTCCATACCCTTCTATGCCTTCTGGAAGTACCAATATAGTTTTAGAAGTCAACTTATTCTTCAGCTCTTGGAAGTTTTTTCGCATGCATCGCTCCATTGGAACTTGGCTTCCTTATGTGTTAGCTTTGTTAAGGGTGCAGAAATAGAAGAAAATCCCTCAAATAACCTTCTATAATAACCTGCCAACCCAAGGAAACTACGAACCTCCATAGGTGTTGTAGGTCTTGGCCAGTTCTTCACGGCTTCTCTCTTTTGAGTATCAACCCTTATTTCTTCATCGGAGACAATATGACCCAAGAATGCCACAGATTTTAACCAAAACTCACATTTAGAAAACTTTGCATATAGCTTACGATCATGAAGAATCTGTAACACCTGCCACAAGTGATTAGCGTGGTCCTCTTTTGATCTTGAATAGACCAAGATATCATATATGAATACAATCACAAACACGTCTAAGAATGTCTTGAACACCCTATTTATCAAATCCATAAAAGCTGTTGATGCATTTGTTAGCATAAATGACATAACTAAAAACTCAAAATGACCATACCGTATTTGAAAAGCTGTCTTGGGTATATCTTTCTCTTTGACCCTCACTTGGTGATAACTCGACCTCAAGTCAATCTTTGAGAAACACTTAGCACCGTGTAACTGATCAAACAAATCATCAATCCTTGGGAGGGGATATTTGTTCTTAATTTTTACCTTATTCAACTGTCGGTTGTCAATACACATTCTCAATGAGCCATCTTTCTTACGTACAAATAAAATCGGTGCTCCCCAAGGGGACATACTGGGCCTTATGAATCCCTTATCTAAAAGTCTTTCAATTTCTCCTTCAATTCTCGTAACTCTTTCGGGGCCATCCTATATGGAGGGATGGAGATAGGTTGAGTACCTGGAATCACATCAATACAAAACTCTATTTCTCATTCTAGAGGTAAACATGGAAGATCTTCGGGAAATACATTAGAAAATTCATTTACCACGGGAATGGTTTGAAGAGTTAGTGACTCTGCATCGACATCTCTCACTCTCACTAGATGACATATGTACCCTTTGTACATCATCCTCTTTGACTTAAGATAAAAAATAAACTTACCTCTTGGCGCCCCAATATTACCTCTCCATTCAAAGACTGCCTCTTTTGGAAAATAGAAATGCACCCTCTTAGTTCGGCAATCCACCGTGGCATAACAAGAAGCCAACCAATCCATACCCATTATAATATCAAAATCTACCATTTCTATCTCAACAAGGGTAGCCAATGTATCACGATCGCAAACAGTTACTATGCAATTATGATAAACTTTTCTAGCTATAATAGACTCGCCAATTGGTGTAGACGCCTCAAATGGCTTAACCAATAATTCTGGTGTTCTTTCGAACTTTTAAGCAATCAATGGAGTGACATATAATAGTGTAGAGCCTGGATCAATTAAAGCATACACATTATGTGAAAAGATGGACAATGTACATGTAACCACATCGGGTGAAGTCTCAAAATTCTGTCAATTCGCTAAAGCATATGTATGATTCGGAACTCCACTGGAACTAACTACTCCTATACCACCTCTACCGTGACCTGTGGGCACCTGTGGCCCTTTACCTAAAGACGGAACTGATGATAATGATGCAGCAATCGATCCAGTAGGTTATGCCATGCCACCCATGCCCCTTTGAGGGCAATTTCTCATCATGTGTCCCGGTGTACCACACCAAAAGCAAGCATATGTTCCAAGACAACATATACCTAAATGATTTCTTCCACATTGTTTACAAGACTATCTGGGAGGTCTTGATTGGCTCGTACTTCCCTTCTCTTAGTACCCTGCTAATTGTGATCCTTGACTCTCACTTCATAGCCCAAACTAATTACCCCTAGACCCTTGAAACTAAGGTGGAGCGCTAGTTGTAGAGTAGAAAGATGATGGCCTAGGCAGTCTATTAGGAAACCGAGGCCTAAACTCACTTTGGGATGGCATATTCTACTCTGTAGATCTGGCCCTCTTGGAATGCCCTTCTTCCGACTCTTGTGTCCTTCTCATTTGCCTTTGATCCTCCATCTTTTGTGCAAAAGCTTGTATCCTTGCTATATCCATATCTTTGTTCAAAGTAGCAATAGTAAAATCCCTAACCATATATGAATCCAATCTATCCACATAATGATGAAATCTATCCTCCATAGTAGCTACTACATTAGGAGCGTACCTGGCCAAAGAATTAAACTTGAGACTATACTCTCTCACGGTCATATTCCCTTGGTAAGGATTTAAGAACTGAGTTACATGGGCCTCTCAAATCTCTAATGGCAGATAATGGTCAAGGAATGCCCTTTTAAACTCTTTCCATTTAGCTGAAGGTGCATTCGTACCCCTAGATTATTTTCAAGCTTCATACCACAATAAAGCCACACCTTTAATCTATATGCTGCTAGCTCAACTACTTCTTTACCAGATACATGCATAATATCCAAGGTCCTTTGGATTTGATCAATAAAGTCTTAAGGATCTTCATTAGGATCTGACCTGGTGTATGATGGAGGGTCCAAATTAAGGAAATCATGTATCCTCACACTAGCTTCCCTATTTGCACCACTAGCACCTGCAATTGGATCTTCTTGTTCTTGTCCTTAACCAGCAAGTATACAAGTTAACAATTGGACCTTATTCAATCTTGCTCAGTAGCATTAACAGGTGGTTCTTGGGGTGCTGCTGCCCTCCTTAGCTCTTCTGGAGACAGAGGAGTGGAGGAAGTCTGTGATAGAGATACATATTGAGCCTCACTTTGATTTGCTCGTCTAGGTGGTGATTTGCTGGTCCCTTCTCTAGTAGCCACATCTACTTGCTTACCTGTACTCTTACTTCTCCTTGTAACCAGCATTTTTGCTATAATGAAAACAATTTAAAGGTTAGTTATGATAAACCTACAACATTGTCTCTATCGAACGATTTAAGAGATAAAGAAAAAGAGATAACTCCTAAATGTCCCGTAGCCTCCTATTTATAGATGTGGTGCATAACACACCCATAAACAAGACTCTACATAGAAATGGCTTTGTAGACTCCCTAGGATGACCTACACTAATACCACTTTTGTCATGCCTTAGATCTCATCAAGACGGACAGGCACCCGATGCCCTAAATGCCTGAGAGAACCAACTTATAGCTTGTAGTTTACATGCATATAACTATGACCATTATGAAGCTTTGATTATAGATAAGCTGTGTTAATAACAAGACCAACGTAGATAGGTCCAAAACTTATGTACATGATCTGGCCATTGAGGCCACAACTTTTATGAGAAAACACTTATACTAAGCTTTACTTTAACATTAGTCTACAAAGCCTCTACAAGATAGACAAACTTAGTTTAGGCCAGGATAGGGACCTGCCTTACCCTTACCTATACAATATAAAAAATGTATACCTAAGACTCGATAAAGCCCCGAATCAATTTGGAGCTCACCAACAGTAGTCGAGTATCCTGTGCTCCTACTCAGGAGGTCTACTAGCCGGAGTATCTGTGCCTGCAGCATAAAATGCAGTGTTCCCTATGAGGGATGTCAGCACAAGAGAATGTACTGAATATGTAAGTCATAAAGTAAACCATATGTAAAACAAGAGCTCAAATAGAATCAGGTATCAATGCATAAACGTGTAAATAAGAATAGAAGACCACCTTTGCTTACATTTGTGAAATCATGTATATTACATTCTTTTCTTTACTCTTCTTTGCTTTATAATCTTTGTAAGGCATGTGATACAAGTGACCAACTGATCAGTGGTAGAAGAGGAGTCTCATGCTAGGCAATTTAGCCCCTGAGATGCTACTCTCGTAAGTGTACAAATTGGGATCGACCCATACTAGGCTTTCGCCCCTAGGCTGCCACCCATAAGTACATAAATAGGCATTAACCCATGCTAGGCTTTCACCCCTAGGCTTCCACCCATATATATACAGATTAATTCATATAGTTTATTTATTCTTTGAGATTATTATCTTGGTGGTCATAATCATTATTGAGCTCGGAACTGTAGACTAGTAGTACAAGACATGTGAATATGCACTTAAGGCAGTAATAATGACATAAGAAGTAATTGTAACATCAATGTAACGTTTAGGGGCATATATAACACAATGAATCTCATTTAGTTTAGAGAATAATTTATGAAGTTTGTTGTATAGAAAACCTTTGTCATACTAGTACTTGGAGGAATAAATTGAAGATCTAATAGTAAACACATATTGAAGTACTTTGATACACTAAGGAGTGAGTAAAAGATCGTTAGCTATATACATTGAGATTATACACTACCACAATATATATGTAACTAGGAAGAGCTCCTAGAACGCTCACTTTGTTGACATAAACACAAGGATAAGACTTCATGCCAAAGAATCTGAAATTAAATAGCCTTTACACACCTTGCTGTACAATTTTGATATTATGACTTAATCTTCTTCCGCCAGATTATTTATCTACAATGAAATAAGTGGCAACACTAGTATTAGTAGCTAATTAACCAATTTAGGCTACTTAATCTCACAAAATCAATAATCAGGCAGTAAGCTCGTAACTGGTCAAATCAAGAGGCATTTCACCCCTTCTCTTTTAATCACATCTATATACTATATGACCTTCTCAGAAGGTCCCTTGAAACTTCTCGGACTTCACAACATATACCAAACAGTACACTAAAGTGTGCAGGCATCAAGTTAATATAACACCCAATTAAGTGGTGTATCACCAAACCCCCCTTTCATACTTTAATACAACTTCACACACCCTTTTACAAGGTCAACCAAGCTATCCCCCAATATATACATATAAAACATCTCACAAAATAGCCCCAAACATCCTTCAATACAATAAGAAATATTAAACTCAAGGATTCCAATCACCATCCCATGAGTTTTTGACAAAAACACGTACAAAATTCTCAGCCAATTTTGTATATAAGAAGGGGTGAAGATGGGCAGTAGCCTTACCTTAGTTTCTGAAATCTATACTCTTAACTTGCACTTCTTCAAGAGCTTGAACTTTCCTTTACACTTAAACCAAATAAGAAGACAAAAATCTCTTAATAACCAAGAAAAGTAGGGCAATCAACTTGGAGAAAGATCTGCCCTATTTTTAAGCATGAACAATGTAATTTCCTAGTCTTCCATGGAAGAATTAAACTAAACCCATAATCTTTTACTTACCTTGACTGGAGAAGAGAAGAGACCATCAAGAACCCTAAAAGGATTTTTAAGGTGGTTGTTTTAAGCTTAGAGAGAGAGAAAGAGATTAGCTTTGAAAATCTACAATTGTAAGTATATAATGAGAAAATAATGGACCAACTCTTGACCTTAAATGCTCCCATTTGTCCAGCTATCTCTCCTTCAATTTCCAGCCACCACTTGGATTTATTTGGGCCACAAAATAGCTAAGTAATGTACCTACTTGGCCTTTAAAACTGGTCAAAGAGTCTAAGTAGGTGATGCACCTACTTGGTCCTTTTGTCTAGTCAAGAAGTCTAGTAGGTGATGCACCTACTTGTCACCTACTAGCTTAATTAAGTCAAGCAAGAAGCTCAATTATTTTATTCCATTTTCTGAACCTCAAACCCTTTTGCTTTAACTTATAACTTTACTTTAACCTTAAGCTTAAATACCACCTTACTATCTCGAGTTTAAATACTCTCATCTAGGTTAACTTGGTCGTTTAAGTGATGAAATGAACGAGGCATTACAACACCTCCTAATATATATTGAACCATCACTACTTCATATAATAAACTTGGTCCTTCACCTATATAACAAGGCTATGTCAAGTGCTATATGAATAGAACTAATATATTCAGAATACTAGGTGTTACATCAGACTTCCTACAATTTCGAGAGATTGGCTCAGAACTATATTTGGGAGATTGTTTGTTTGCATGGTGTGCCAGTTACTATCATCTTCGACCGAGGTACTCAGTTCACTTCGCACTTCTAGCGGTCTATTCAGAGAGAATTTGGTACTAGAGTCGAGCTTAGCACCGCTTTTCATCCACAGACCGATGGGCAGTCAGAGCATACTATTCAGGTTCTGGAGGACATGCTGCAAGCCTGTGTTACTGACTTTGGGGGTCAGTGGGACCAGTGTTTAGCCTTGGCAGAGTTTGCCTATAATAATAGTTATCATTCCAGCATTCAGATGGCTCCGTTCGAGGCTTTGTATGGTAGGCAGTGCAGATCTCAGGTGGGTTGGTTTGACGCCTTCCAGGTTAAGACGTGGGGTACTGAATTGCTTCGTAATTCTATGGACAGAGTTCAGGTTATTCAGGAGAGACTTTGCACTGCCCAGAGTAGGCAGAAGAGTTATATTGATCAGAGAGTTTGAGATCTAGAGTTTATAGTGAGTGATGGTGTGTTCCTTTGGGTATTACCCATGAAGGGCGTGATGAGGCTCGGGAGGAAGGGTAAGCTCAGTCCAAGGTTCATTGGACCATTTGATATTCTTCATCGTATTGGAGAGGTTGCTTATGAGTTAGCCTTGCCTCCTACTCTTTCTGGTGTGCATCTAGTGTTTCATGTCTCTATGTTGCGACGGTACATTCCGGATGAGTCTCATGTGCTTCAGTTAGAGTCGGTTCAGTTGGATGAGTCCTTAGCCTTTGAGGAGGAGCCTGTTGCTATTTTGGATAGGCAGGTTAGGAAATTGAGGTCTAAGGAAATTCCATCAGTTAAGGTTTAGTGGAGGCATCATCCTGTCGAGGAGGCTACTTGGGAGATCGAGACCAATATGCGGACCCGTTATCCTCATCTTTTCAAGTCTTCAGGTACTATCCTTTTTCAAATTTTTGTGCACAAAAGTTCTTTTAGTAATAGATGTTGTAATGACCCTTCAGGTCATTTTCCATTTTCCGTGATTTTTTTGTATTTCGATCTTTCTCTCAGTGGCTACAGGTCATTTATGACTTACCGGAACTGACGGTTCGGTGCCTGGGCCATTTGTTAGGTCGTTATGACCATTTCCCTATTTTAGAACTTGAACTTAGACCATCTTTGACTTTGGTCAACTTTCTTGGTTAACATGCTCAGAATTGAATTCCGACAGTCTCGTTGGCTCTGGAACGGGGAATTTGGTCTAGTGGGACTATTGGTGTGGGTCTGAGTGCTTTCGACTACATTTTGTGTTTTCAAGCTAGTTTGGCTGGTAGGGTTGACTTTGGTCAACATCCATAGAAGACGGCCTCAGATGAAAAATCCATCAGTGTTGTTAGCTCCAAAATGTCAACTTTGGGCTAGGAGGACCTTTGGTTCGGGTCCTCGGACTTTCTTACTTGTTTTTGAGTTTTGAGTTCCAAGTTGGTGTTGGGCATGGGGCCCACTTTTCACCAAAACAATCTCTATTTAGAGTTTCTTCGATTCTATTGAGTCCAAAATGCAATTTCTGGTAGGGTAGCATGGTTTGTTTGTGTTCACGGGGTTTCGGATGAATCCCGAGGGTCCATCGGATTTTTTATGGCCTTGGTGTTATTGCTGGCTGTTGCATTAAGTTATTGCTGGTTGTTGCATTAAGTTGCAGACCTTTTTGGTCTTTGCGATCGCGAGGCTCACATCGCGTTCGCGATTGTCTAGTTCCTTGACCATCTTATTTGTGAAGGTTGCTCTTCGCGACCACAATGAAGCCGGCTAGGACCTGGCTCAGCTTTCCTTTTTGCGAAAGCGGGCTGGACTGTAACGACTAGGTTTGTCATTATGGGTAAATATTTTGTGCTAAGTTTTGGGTTAGAATACTTTCGAGTTGGGAGTTGAAAATTCTGGGCTAGGCTAGCCTCAGGCAGAATTGGAGCGAGGTATAGTCCAGGCAATTCGGGTAAGGATTGGGTTCGTGTCTCAATTTGAGCTAGTTTTCTATGTAGCTAAGACATAAAAGAGTCCGGGGGACTTTTCAGAATCGAATTCAAATAAGTAGAGCTCCCGGAATCGAGGTTGACGTGAAGGGGTTATTTCAGAACATCGGGGATTCAAGGTGCAATGTAAAAAGGGCTCTTTTCAGGAATTTTTTGACATTTTGTCCATGACGAGCGCTACTGCTCTGCCATGTTGAACTCTGCTATAGCTGAATAATTACCGCTATAGCGGAATTCAAGACGGTTAACCTTCGTCATAGCGGTTGACTCCGCTACAGCAATACTGCTATAGCAAAATGGGGACCGCTAAACCAGAGCGACAGGACCAGAAAACCTAGAAACAGGTTTTTAATTTCATTCTCTTCCCTTCACCTCCAAAAACAGATGATAGTTATTTCAAAAACACTCCTAGGCTACTCCAAGGCTTGGGAGCCATAGGAAGGAGGGATTCCAGCGAAATGGACACGAAACTATGAATTCGGGCCTGCAGTATCATCAGAAAACACCTTCACGGATCCAGAAAGGGCATGGAACAGCTTCTCGGCATCCAGGTAGGCTAGGTTTCTTCCCAAGAGTAGATTGACCATTTTTATTTCCAATTATTATGTAGAATGAAAGGGAGAATCCATGATTAGGCCTTCGAGCACGGAGTCTGGCGGATTCAGTACTAGTTATTTGTGAATTAGGAATTATATGGATTGAAGGGTTGGTCTTATGATTCGTATAATATGGATATTTTATTGTTTTGGTAGAATAAAATGATAGGCTTGGGGATTGGAATGTCGGGAAGGTTTGGGGAACCGTGAGAATGCTTGGGAACTATAGGTAATGGAAATGGGAAACTCCTAGATAAGGTTTTGGGAATGTAAATGGCATGAGATGTCGTTGTTGGTTTTACTAAGGCTAAGGGGAGGTGTTCCCACTCTGTGTTTGGTGTCGGGTAAAAGTCTCGGGAATCACATAGTTGCTAAATTATGCTAAGAAAGGAAATCGTTCATTATATGTCAGTAAGGGGAAACGGGTTGATCCTCGGACAAAGGTTGGGCTAAGTTATCCACCCGGGGAGGGGTAGGTGATGTGTAACGATTCCTGTAAATGTTGTATGTTATGTACTTTTATCTAAGTGCTTGTATGAGATACATTGCTTAGGGATTGTTAGGAATGTCTAAGAGTCCTATATACAGTTTGTGAATTAAACTTTGTGTTGCTTGTTGGTTTACAAGTTGATTGTTTATTGTTGTGACTATGGATTAATTAACATTCGGTTGGCTCGGGTACCACGCCTGGTATGAGTATAACAAATGGTTGGCTCGGGTACCACGCCTGGTATGGGAAAATACTAACGGTTGGGTCGGGTAATACGCCTGGTATGGGTTTACTTTACTACATCATTTCATTAATATTGTTGCATTGTGTTGATTGGTGTTGGTTCCATGAGTAGACCGGGTTGTGTTTATAAATTTTTATATTATATTATGCTTTTGGTCTTGGTGTAGGCCGGGTAATTATATTTTGAGTTTGGTCTTAGTGTAGTCCGGGTTGTGATATCATATTATGAGTTTGGTCTTGGTGTAGGCCGGGTTGTTACATCATGTTATGAGTTTGGTCTTGGTGTAAGCCGGGTTGTGATATTATGTTATGAGTTTGGTCTTGGTGTAGGCCGGGTTGCTATATCATGTTATGAGTTTGGTCTTGGTGTAGGCCGGGTTGTTATATCATGTTATGAGTTTGGTCTTAGTGTAGGCTGGGTTGTTATATCATGTCATGAGTTTGGTCTTAGTGTAGGTCGGGTTGTGATATCATGTTATGAGTTTGGTCTTGGTGACACCCGCGGATTGGTGTGTAGACGTCCACATCTAATCCAAGGGAAGCTATGAAGCATTCTAGGAAACATCTCTCTTCTTTCATTCCTTTTCGTGTGGTTCTTTCACTTGCTTGTATGGGTTGAGTCCAATTGGTATCTCTTGATTCCAATTGGTATCTCAACAAAGTAAGGATGTCATTGGACTTCGGTTGCAGTAAGACAAGCAAGGAAAATTAGAACCGGGAAGGTTCCAATTGGTATCTGGCCAAGGAGGCTATATAAAGGATGGATGAATCGACTAACGGTCATCCATAAAGCGAATGAAAAGTGATGAAACTGGTTTGATTGAGTGTCAGAGCTTGAGACTCGTGATTGTATATATTGCATTGTTTGAATGATTGCAATTTTGTGGTGTGTAATTGCTGAGTTGCCCTGAAATTTGTAGTTAGTGAAGAGTCTTAACATTGTTATGTATTAATGATTGAAGGAATTCTTATTTTGTAATTCAAGTGGAAACAGTATGCTAATTATTGGGCAGGGTCTTTTAGTTGGTAAAAATGATAAGGGAAAAGGATATATACACTTGTGGGAACTCAGGTTTCAAGTGGTTGGTATGTGAATAAGTACCAGGGAAAAGGGCTATTATTGCTTAATAGCGGAAGTTATGGTAAGACAAGGATGATCGACTAATGGTCATTCATGGGACGAATAGAGAGTAAATTGTGTGACTTGATTTGGTTGTAACTTGAAGTTGAAATGTTGTGTTGTACAACTCTCGTGTGACTTGCTTGAAATATGTGTAAATTGTTATCTGCCGTGCATGTCGAGTCTGTAGAGGGTCATTAAGTTGAAAATTATGTGTACCTTAGGCTGTGATAAGCTGTTAAAAGTCTTGATTTAAAAGTGGTACTGCATTTTGAAAAAGGTCTTATCATTGGTTAAGATGATAAGGGATTGGAAACTGTGACTGTAGGGAAGCTTCAGTTTCAAGACAGTCGGGACTTGGTTGGGAACCATGGCAACAAGGGAGTCATTAGTGCGTAATGGCGGGAAGATATTGTTGGGAACAATTGTCTAGTGTTAACTCTTTGTAATTGATAGTATTTTATGCTGAATCGTGATGCGTTTGATGCCAAGAATAGTCTTAAGGGTGGTTTAACACCATGGCAGGATTTACAGGACTAAACAAAGGTAACTGGGAAAGGGAAAGGATACACTTACTGAAATTTCAAGTTTTTGGGTTGTTACCATCGGGACCGTGGTAGCGGTATGGTTATCAATACGGCGCAATCACTATAGCGGAGCGGCCACCGCTATAGCGGAAGAGCGCGAGGGAGAAGCCTCACCCTATTTTTTCCCTTATTTTTCATTCATTCCCTGGGCATCTAAAGGCAACGGTTGCATTACGGGCTGCCATATAAAATAAGGAAATTGACTATAGAACTTATATAGCATGCATATAAGGTAATTTGCCTGAATACTTAGCATCCGTGCACAACCAAAGGAAAGGGTAGATATGGTAGCACGGGGGATTGGTAAAATTATGACTGACCATTGGTGGGAATAGTCACCTACGTAGAGTTTGGAAAAATGACCCGTGATTGATCGAGTAGTGTTGGACACTGCTCAAAGGCTATATGATGAGGTGATTATTGACTGGTTTAGTGCTGATGATCCTTAGTGGTAGGGTCGATTGAAAGAGCGGGGTTATTAAATGGGTTTCTTTAGCATTATTGTGTCTCTTGTCACCATGATAATACCTAGTGTTACTGCTCGTTAAGTGGTGAGCGTATTCTCGCCATACCATTGGTTAGGGTGTAAGCACCCGAGTATAAATTCCCCCCCTAAGATGAGAGTTGATGAAAATCTCAAAGTAGGATGAGCCCAATGAAATCCTCATTGTTATGTGGTTTAGAGATACGTGGTGTCTCAGGGAATAGTGTTGATAAGAGTAAGGTGATAGGATGATATGTGAGGGTCATAATACCATGTAAGAAGCTTCTGCGATGGATTTTAGGTAGTAGAACTCCGGGTGTAGCGGAAGAAGGGGTCGCCATGGTGGGATCTGGTCTTCTTTTATTTCTTATGAGTACAGGCGCTCCGGTGTTTCGATGAGGCCCCAGATTTCTTGGGCACTCGAGGAGGGGTAATCTAGTTGCCTTGTGTAGCTCGAAGGAAGGGATTCCTTGACAGTGTGGAAGTGAATTAAATTTTGGTTGAGTTGGGTATACCAAGGGATTTGAAAGTTTTGGTGGTTTGCGTAAAGTTAGATTTACGCTGTCATGATGAGCGTCGAGGTTCAGAGGGTGGGCTCCTTCTTCTCTTTTCGCCTTAGAGATTATTCGGGGATGAACAATGGGTAAGTTGGTATCTATTGTAATGACTGGATTTATTGTTACGAGTAAATATTTTGTGCCATGTTTCGGGTTAGAATACTTCCGAGTTGGGAGTTTAAAATTTTGGGCTAGGCTAGCCTCAGCCAAAACTGGAGCAAAAGTCCAGGGCAATTCGGGTAAGGATTGGGTTCGATGTCTTGATTTGAGCTAGTTTTCTGTGTAGCTAAGACATAGAGGAGTATGGGGGACTTTTCGAAATTGAATTCAGATAAGTAAAGCAATCGGAATCGAGGTTGATACGAAGGGGTTACTCTAGAACATTGGGGATTCAAGGTGCGTTGTAAAAAGGGCTCTTTTCAAGAATTTTTCAACATTCTGTCCATGACGAGCGCTACCGCTCCGCCACGGCTATCTCTGTTATAGAGGAATAATTACCTCTATAGCGGAAGTCAAGACGGTCAACCTCCGCCATAGTGGTTGACTCCGCTATGGCAGTACCACTATAGCAGTACGGTGACCGCTATAACAGAGCGACGAGACCAGAAAACCCAAAAATGGGTTTTTAATTTCATTCTCTTCCCTTCAGCCCTAAAAATAGATGAGAGCTATTCCAAAAACCCTCCTAGGTTGCTCCAAGGCTTGGGAGCCATAGGGAGGAGGGATTCCAGCGAAAGGGACACGAAACCGTGGATTCGAGCCTGCAGAATCGTTAGGGAACGCCTTCACGGAGCCAGAAAGGGAATGGAACAGCTGCTAGGCATCCAGGTAGGCTAGGTTTCTTCCCAAGAGTAGATTGACCATTTTTATTTCCTATTATTGTGTATAATGAAAGGGAGAATCCATGATCAGGCCTTCGGGCACGGAGTCTGGCAGATTCAATACTCATTATGTGTGAATTAGGAATTGTATAGATTGAAGGGTTGGTCTTATGATTCGTATAATATGGATATTTTATTGTTTTGGTAGAGTAAAATGATAGGCTTGGGGACTGGAATGTCAGGAAGGTTCGAGAAACTAGGAAAATGTTTGGGAACTACGGGTAATGGAAATGGAAAACTCCTAGATAAGGTTTCGGGAATGTAAATGGCATGAGATATAGTTGTTGGTTTTACTAAGGCTAAAGGGAGGTGTTCCCACTCTGTGTTCGGTGTTGGGTTAAAGTCTCGGGAATCACGTAGTTGCTAAATTATGCTAAGAAAGGAAATCGTTCATTATATGTCAGTAAGGGGAAACGGGTTGATCCTCCGACCAAGGTTGGGCTAAGTCATTCACCCGGTGAGGGGTAGGTGATGGTTAACGATTCCTGTAAATGTTGTATGTTATGCACTCTTATCTAAGTATTTGTATGAGATATATTGCTTAGGGATTGTTAGGAATGTCTAAGAGTCCTGTATTACAGTCTGTGAATTGAACTGTGTGTTGCTTGTTGGGTTACAAGTTGGTTGTTCATTGTTGTGATTGTGGATTAATTGACATTCGGTTGGCTCGGGTACCATACCTGGTATGGGTATAACAAATGGTTAGCTCAGGTACCACGCCTGGTACGGAAAAATACTAATGGTTGGCTCGGGTACCATGCCTGGTACGGGTTTACTTTACTGCATCATTTAATTGATATTGTTGCATTGTGTTGATTAGTGTTGGTTCCATGAGTGGACCGGGCTGTTTTTATAAATTATTATATTATATTATGCGTTTGGTCTTGGTGTAGGTCGGGTAATTATATTTTGAGTTTGGTCTTGGTGTAGGCCGGGTTGTGATATCATGTTATGACTTTGGTCTTGGTGTAGTCCAGGTTGTTTTATCATGTTATGAGTTTGGTCTTAGTGTAGGCCGGGTTGTGATATCATGTTATGAGTTTGGTCTTGGTGTAGGCCGGGTGGTTATATTATGTTATGAGTTTGGTCTTGGTATAGGTCGGGTTGTTATATCATGTCATAAGTTTGGTCTTTGTGTAGGCCGGGTTATGATATCATGTTATGAGTTTGGTCTTGGTGTAGGTCGGGTTGTGACATCATGTTATGAGTTTGGTCTTGGTGTAGGCCGGGTTGTTATATCATGTTATGAGTTTGGTCTTGGTGTAGGCGGGGTTGTTATATCCTGTTATTAGTTGGTCTTGGTGTAGGCCGGGTTGGTATATCATATTATTAGTTGATCTTGGTATAGACCGGGATTGTGATGTTAATTATTAGTTGGTCTTGGTGTAGACCGGGTTGTCATGTTAACACCTAGATATGTTAGGGAGATCCAGGTGGGTCTGGACAATGTAAAAGAGGTTATAAGTTCACAATTTAGTGTCATTAAGTGTACTAATGACGGTCAAGGATTATTTGTGGTTAATAAGCATAAGGATGGGTCTTTGGGTAGACCGGGTAGCCTGTTGAACACTTAGGTGTGGTTAGAGGAACCTTGGAGTGTCCGAGTTTCGGGATGAGAAAGGGATTTAGATATAACTTTGTTGTTGTCCTTGAATGTGTCAATGGTTAAAGGTGAATCTCATGTGATTAGTAAATTGGGAGTAAGATTGAAAGTCTGGGGTTGTAGTTGTTGGTTGTTATAACCAGGATGAAAAGTTATTCTAGAGGTCCGTGAAGGGTCCGAACACTGGTAAGTAATACCACGGGTATAGGTGGTTTGGTTGGGCAGTTAGTCGGTCTAAGTCTGAATGTCTAGTCAAGGCGGTTGACTTGGGTAGGGAAATGGTAGTCCGGGCATGGACATTGATATTGGTAAAGGTCAAGGTGACTTGGTAAGTCTAAAGGTTAGGAAGGTCGGTTCTGAAAGGGGGAATTGATAAAAGTGATGTTGAAAGGGGTGAAGCATTTACATTGTGCATTTTATCTTGATTTTTATATGATGGTAGGAGTTAATTTGGGTCAGCTGAGGATGCCTACCAGTACGTGTGTTTGTACTGATTCTACTCTTGCTATAACTTTTTGGGTATAGTCTGGTTGCAGGGTTGGTGATGTTTCTCAGGTTCAGGATTGCGGTGATCTTCCAGCAGCTCCTACTTCCTTCTATGGTGGGAGTTGTATCCATTTTATGTTATAATCTCATCTTGTAGAAGCTCTTGTACCGGCTTAGACTAGGTTCTGGGAGGGTGTTTATATTGTTAATAAATTTCCGCAAGGTTTAAAGATTGTGTAATTTTTGAAAGTTGTTGTATATTGATTTTCCAAACATTTGTAAAGGGATTCCTCATGTATTAAGGGACTTATTTAATGGTTTATTTTCTTTTCCGCATTGCCTGTTGGTTCGGGTGGTAAGGGTTCTCCTATCTAGGTGGATTAGAGTAGGTGTCCGCACGGCCCGGTTCTTGAGTCGTGACATGGACCATCGCGATCATGATGGTCGGGCCAGCTCTTCTCTGCGAATGCGGGGGTCCTATCCCGATCACGATAAAGGACGCCTGGAAGCTATTTAAAACTCCTACTTCATTTTCTCCTTCACATATTCGAGGAACTCCATATATAAGCTCCCAAGCTCAAATTTCTAGCTCCCTTGCTTCAGTATTCTTCACCCGATAAGTTCCCTCGTCACCCCTCTCCTCCTCTCGTGTTAATTCTCATAATTCTCCCGCTAAAACTCCATTGTTGTTAATTCTTAAAGTTTGGCCATCCCTTGTAGAAATATGATTCTTGGGGCTGCAAGTTCGTGAGTTCGTGCAACTCACCTCCGCGGCGTATTTCTCTTGGTTGGGGTAAGCTTCCGCCCTTAATTCTGAGTTTTTCCCGTGTTATCTCGTGAATTAATAGCACTTCGGGGCTGTTTTGGGCCCCGAAACAAGCTCCGTTCGTGCCCAAACTTTGGGCATGGGTTTTTTGACCCACCGCGAGCATAATTATGAATTGTTTTTTCTATTTCATTGCACGGGCCTCGAGGGTCATTTTTCCGACCCGATTTCCTGCCCAATTTTTTGTATAGCAATATGGATGTTGTTCTTCCCGTCTTGACACATAGGTTATGTTCTTGATAGTGTGGTAGCTTTCTGAAGCCATTCGAAAGGGGAAGGCACATAAGTGATGATTCGTGCTTGCAGTTCGGCCCCGAGGTAGGTTACGGTTTACCTTCTAGACTGAGTTTAGTTAGATTATATATATTTATGTGTTACTGGAACGTTAGGTTGGATATTAGGTAGAATTTTAGGCTTAAATCCTGTTATCACTTTAATTGGCCATTTCGGGTTTTGGTCTAGAACTATTATGCTATCCTTAACCTAGGAGCTTGCTTTACCTGTTTGGCTAGTATAGAATCCTTAGTATGCTTTTAGGAGGCTTTAGAGGTAGAATAGAGATTCCTGGTGGTTTTCTCTTTTACTATCTATTTTACGCGCTTTATTCTATCATTGTGTGTAACTGTGGTCCCGAGGCCATGGCTTAGATTTGGACGGAGTACCAGGTCAGTTCTCTTAGTTTGGAGGGTATTTCTACCCCGTTTTGCTTGATGGTGTGTGGTCTTTCTCTGTTTGTGATATTTCATACTCACATTTCATGGCATATCATTGGTACAACATGGATGTGGTTTTCAAGGATTTTGGTTTGAAATGAGGCTTTACTACGATTGTGGTGATTTTTAGACTTAAACAAATTACTTTGAGTATTACTTCGGATTTTGGAAGGAAAATGGGAAAATGGGAAAAATATTAATTTATGCATATATTTATAGTTTGATGCAGTATTCCGAATCCCTGATGCGTTATTCCGGGTATTTTACTTTCACATATATATCTACGCATAGACCAATGCATTATTTTGGGTATTTTAATTTCACATAAATATACGCATAGTACGATGCGGTATTCCGGGCACCCGATGCGGTATTTCAGGTTTATATTATATTGCATTCACGCATGCATCATCGTGCATCGTATTGCATTTGCTTTGGTACGTGGATTGTCTCTGAATTTAACTTGATCTTGTTTGTTTCTACCTTGTTGGATTACTGATATGTGCTCCGCTTTATAACTAGATTTAGGTGGAGTCCTATAATTTTAGCTGCTTTCCTATATCTATTATTTATATATTATCTTTTTTCACTAGATCGGCCTATGATGCCTACTGAGTACCCATTGTCTTGGTACTCATACTACACTCTGCATCTTTTTCTGATACAGCACCTAGTACGAGCCACCCCCATTGACCTTCTTGTCATTCGAGGCCTGTTGTAGTTCGGATCGCGGTGAGCCCCGGCATTTTTTGTTGAGACTTTACATGCTTTCCATCTTGTATATTCTGTCTATATTTTGTATTTTGGATAGACAGAGTCTATTGTATAGCTACTCTTTGCTTAGTCGCTTTTGTACTAGTGACACCAAGTCCGGTTCGGTTCTCGTATTATTTTGTCTATTCGGTCACTTTAGGGCCATCTTTTGTATATTTTGTATGTTGGTATGTATATATGCTATTGACCCTGTCTTTTCATATGTCTTCCGTATTTCCTTAATTTAATTATTATTACTGTGTTCCGCGATCGTTGGGTTTTGACTTGTCTACCGGGGGGTATATAGACGCTATCATGGCCCGGTTTCAGGTCGTGACATGAAAGCTTGACCAAAATGACTCATACATTTTCATATAATAGCGGCATCATGAGTGGAGAGAAAGAGGTGCAGTTACTCCGTAGGAAAACTTCAATCACTGAGCTCAAGATTGAGTTACGGATGATTTCTAAAACTAGAACAAAAGCAACAAGGCATTAATATGCCACTGTGAACCATACATCTCCGGATCCAACTGCCTAGTCAAAGCATCAAATTAAACATAAAATTTTCAATGCTAGATGATCTAGTCTTGTATAAGTTGGGAATGAGGAGTGTAAAATAGCTAAATCCTGCTCTGCTAAGGTCTCATTTTCCTATGGACTCAATCACCCTCTTCGCAAAAGATGGCAAACAGAACGATGTAGAGTGAATAAAAAAAGAAAAGAAGAGGAACAATTCAAAAGCACAGTAGGTATTAGAGAAGTGAGTATACACAAGATTGACATTAGAAAAGAGAACCAGAAAACAGAATAACATCGTACCTCAGAGTTGTAGAACTTCAAGGGTCCTCTAGTTTTGGTGTGGCTATCATCAGCATCAATTGGGTTAATTGGATTCTTGAAATCTACCGCAGTTCCCTCAGTAGATCACAACATGAAACCAATAACACCACTAAAATGAAAGACAGACAAACGACCCAAATTGGGATCAGTACTGCATAGAGTATCCAGTACGTCAACAGTAGGTATTCTCAGTTATCACCACCATTCAAAATAAACTAGAGAGAAAAAAAATGAAAAGACATGAATGACAAACCAGAATAACAAAATAACGCATACATATCAGCAAATATCTTGGAAGTGTGCCTTGGATAAGTAGGAATTGTGGTCCAGGCATAGTTGACTGAGCCTTTGAAGATCTGATGGCAGTTTGCCACGATATCTTCAATTATGTGCATGTGAAGCCATATGCTCTCCGCCTGCGTACAGACAACCCCTCCTGGACACAGAGCCCTTGCTACTGATTTAAAGAAAGGCTTTTCGAACAGCTCTTGGGCTGGACCTGGAGTTAAAAGAAGAAAAGTTTAAGAGATGAAATTTCTACGACAGAGACAATAGGAAAGTAAATAGATTACCTATGGGGTCAGAGGAATCCACTATAATTGCATCATAAGTTCCTTCTGGAACATTTTTCAAAAATGCAACTCCTGTAGAAATGGGAAAGGAGAAGGGAAAGACCATGAATAGGTAATTGATAAATGCACAAAAAACCACCAAAAAGAAAATTAGTTTTGTCATCTTCTGAGATCATACCATCACCAACATGGAGTTTAACTCGGGGATCTTCAAATCCTATAGCTACATTAGGGAAAAATTATTTAGAGACCTAAAAAAAGAAAAAGGAATTATGAGATCATTGCTTTATATTATAGAGCAATGCTCCACCAAATCAAAATTTCCGGGAAAACTGATGAGCAATGAACTACAGAGATCATAGGAAGGGATAATTTTTGAAGTATCTACCAAATCAAGACCAAATATTCCACAGGGTACTGGAAAACACACGTGTACAATCTTTCGACTAGCAAAATTCAACAATTTTTCTTTACCCTTGGTGCAAATAAGAGAAAAACAGAAGAAAAAAAAAACCAAAGTACAACTTTAATTGAAAGAATGAAGAAGCCAGCTGACTTACATCAATTACCATCTTGTCAATCTCACATATGTCTATTTGTTCAACAGAAGAATGCCGACACACCTCATGCAAGACACTACCATCACCTTCTCCAATAACCAACACCTAAAGTAAGAAAATCAAACTTGAAGTGTGGAACACAAGTAGAAGCACTAATATCTATATCCATATAGTATCTCTTGGCAAAAATAAGGATGCATGCAGTATTCATGATTTCTTAGTAAAGGCTGGCAATCTTCCCACTTACAAGTTCTCCATTACCTTTTATGAGACTCATCCTAACAGTCAGTAGTCAAAGTTGCTTTAGTGCCCTCACCACAAAGAAGTCCCAATCACACACTAACACAGTTAAAATCTCTGGGACTGAGCTAGAACACTCACACTCACAAAGATATTCAAGCAATGCATGCACAATACCATAGGGTTGCCCTTATTTTCTACGCCTCAGCTTTTGAACAGTTGGATAAGGATCACTATAGGACTTTATTTGGCTTGTAACGTAGGCTCGGGGACGGGTATGGTTGATATGGGAATCAGTGACTAAACCCTCCTTGACACTACGCTATGTATCTTCAACTTTTCAGGCCAACTCTGTTCTTTCTTCCCCTTTTTCTCCTTTGTTATTTCTCCATTTTCATCAATTGATGGGTGCAGCTTTTATTTCAGACTAATCTTTTCGTCACATCTCTTTCTCTTTTTTTTTTCTTTTTCTTTTTCTTTTTCTTTTTTTTTCTTTTTCTTATTCTCTCTTTTTTTTTCTTTTTCTAGCATATCCTCCACACCCGGTATTTCTCCTTTTTATTGCTAACCTCTTCTTTTCATACCCATATTTTGCACTTGCCTCTACAGTAGCTACCCTCAACGTAGGCGATTTACCTGAGTTGAGGTACACAATGTCCAAGGAGGGACTAGGGCCAAACTAAAGGTTCGTAGAAAACCAGGAAGGAGATTGGGATAAACAACAAAAAGGGTCAATTCAGGCTCAAAATCAGGGATCAACGGGTATTCACATTATTTGGACGGTTATTTAGGCTGAAGTGGACTATTTTAAAAATGGCCTATGATCCTTTCCTAACCAACCATCATACAACCTAGGCAAGACTAACCGGGCAAGTTCTAGATTGGCATACAATGCAAGAACAGTACGAATGCAGCTCACACACACATGGCACCGAGTACAACAATCACATGCTAACTATCAGGTTCATACTCTAGATTAAGTCAGTCATCAGATCGATTATCGTAATATCATACACAGATCCATAATGGTTAGTCTATCAAAAACAGATAATCTTATGTCACACAAAAATTGGAGGGGTATCCATTTTTCAATCAAAATTCAGTTCAAAATCATACCATAGACTGCGCTAAGTTTTTTTTCTTCTTTTACTCCACACAACCTATACTAAACATGCCGTTCAACAGAAATTAAAAATCCTTAGGGAAAGAACACAGGCAAGAAAATCCTAAGGACTCGGGTACCTTGTGAGTACCCTCATGAGTTGCCTCTCATGCAGCACCTGATTTAACGTCGCGGCACGATGCGAGTGTTTTGGCTACTCAGACTTCACCAAAACACTCTACAAAAATACTAGATGATCACAGTTGTCCCTACCCCATCTAAAAAGCTGTGCATCATCCCCAATGCACTAAAAAATGATAAGCAAGGGATACTAGGCATACCAGTGGCGCCTAAGCGCGGTCATCGGGTGTAGCAGAAGTAGGGCCCGCTGATCGGTGCCCGTAGCCGTATCTCCAACACGGACTGCCTCCACAGTCCTTTCAACAACAACATTCGCTGCCTGTGCAGCTTCATCAATCGACACTCCCACAATGGGGTCTAAAGAAGTTTCCTCTGTGGCGCTATGAACACTTAATTTTTGACCGAACCTAAAAGTTTCACACTTTTTAGTAATTAAATATTTCCTTTAGGTCTAAATTAGATACTTTAATTTTATCTTATTTCAACAAGTTTATTTTAAAAGATTTAAAAACTACAAAAATAATCATATTTTAGAATAAGTTTTGTTTTTACTTTTTTTTTTAAAAAAAAAGAAAATTTTCAAAAAATATAATTTCTTTTAATTTAGATATTTGATAAATAATCTAGTGATTTTAATATTTTTTTAATCATATTTTTAGGACTAACTATTTAAATTTTCTATATTTTTTATTAGTTCAAAATAGTTAGCTAATATTTTTACCATTATATTTTTCTTAAAAAATAAAAAAAAATCTTAAAAACTATCCTAACCTCCCACTAGCCTATCTACCCACTACTCTACACCCACTCTCACATTCTCCCATTTCCCATAGGCCATACCCACGTACTCCCTCCAACACAACCTGCAACCTCCCACACTTATATATATACACACAACACTCTCCAGCAACATAGAAAAATACAACACACATGAAAAAGAAAAAAATGAAAGGAGATATATAGAGAAAAAAAAGGAGGGGGCAACCATCACTTTCATTGTGACACTCCATTAAAATTAGCCATAAACACCAATCCCTCACCTTAGATCATTATTATTGTTGGGTTTATTTCGAGCAAGGTCGCAAACTCGTTACTTCCGATCTATCAAGTTCCAATAAAAGATCTATGACCATTATTCTCATTGAATACAAAAAAGCAATAAAGGTCCATTTTTATAATTGTTTCAATACTATTTCATGATATGCATGCATCTTCCAATTTTTTTCTTTTCTTTTAGTGTTCTTGATTTGTTTTTATGTTTGATAGTGACCTAATGGATATTGTTTTATACCATTTTATTCTCTGTTTCGTTAATGTCTATTTGTTGAAATAAGGAATTAAAATTAAATTAACTTTAAAATTCTATGAAGTGAGTATCTAGAAGAATTGCAATAATGAGGGATCTCTATATATCTCTTTCAATGATTTTTAAATTCTTCATACTATATTATATTTAACTTCATTTAATCATCATTCCATTTCAAATGAAGCAAATGCTTATCTGTTGCATGTCTTTTTATAGTATAATTTTATTTAATTTGAGTAGTATCTTAAATGAATATAGGAGTTGTTATTTAAGCACGAGTAGAAATACTTTGAATCATATTTAGTTCAAAGACTTATTAGTTTACACATTAATAAAATAAAATAATATAAATCAGTTTTAAAATAAATCAAAGAAGGCGGGAAATAAATAATTTTGTTAAGTTAATAGCCATAATATATCCAAGAAATTAATTTAAGCCATTTATAAGTCAATGAAGCGACTGTGCTAGAACCACGGGACTCAAGGGGTGCCTCACACCTTTCCCTCAGTCAACAGAATTTCTTACCCGAATTTCTAGTTTGCAGACCAATAAAGAGTAAACTTTCCTTTTGATTAGGGATACAAATAAGGTGACTTGGAATATCAAAACTCAATTCCAAGTAGCGATTCTGTAAATAAATAATCCATTTTCAAAACATCACTTTAATTAGAAAAACTCTTTTTCAAAACCACACTCCTTTAAGCAGGGTGATGAAAAAATAGGGGTGTGACAGATGGCGACTCCGCTGGGGATAACCAAAATTCAAACTTTTATATTGACTTATTTGGATTTTATTAGTTTTTGGATATTGTGTTTATCGGCTTAATGTGCTATTTTCCTGTTTATTTACTGCTTTGATATTATTTGAGTTGTAATATAAATCGTCTTCTCTCGCGCACACATCTGAGTCTTCTGAAAGATACTTTACATTCGGAGACGTGGTCTACGCTCCCGAGCCTTGAGATACCAGAGATGTGGCAATGTTCCTGGAAAGGATTTCATAGTCACACATGTTTTAGGATGGGAAGGACTAACAGTTAGGCCGGAAAGCCCTGCTACTGGTATGTTGTCCCTGCTCGACTCGAGTTGTCAACTCATTTTACAGCCAGTCTAGACACCTACTCTATCATGATATTACACCTAGTAGAACAAGCCTCATGCAATGATTATCCCTAGCAAGATACTTTTTATCTGCATTATGTGTATTTGATTTAGTGGGGCTCGGCCCAAGGTCTGGTTCTATCTAAGAAAGATACCCTCTTTTGAGACTATTATGCACATTTTTTGTGCTACTTGTTGTATTATCTGAGAATGTTGTATTGAATGTTGATTGGCTTTAGAGCGAGTTCATATACGCAAGACAGGTTGAGGATTGCCCTTTAACACCCATTCTTTATCAAAATCCAATTGAGGTTTGATGTTTGCTTTCACAAACAAAGAGTTTTCTAAATAGTCGAGTTTTGCCCTCTTTTTTATGAACTACGCTCACCTGATTCTCTCCTTGATGATATACGTAGGCAACCCCCTTGGGTTT
This sequence comes from Jaltomata sinuosa, assembly GCA_003996215.1. Classification (NCBI taxonomy): domain Eukaryota; kingdom Viridiplantae; phylum Streptophyta; class Magnoliopsida; order Solanales; family Solanaceae; genus Jaltomata; species Jaltomata sinuosa. The sequence goes on along the minus strand of QJPP01003193.1, from coordinate 192,100 downwards.
GGTGATCTAAGTTCAAAAATTTCAAAAAAAAAAAGAAAAAAAATTCTAATCCTTATTCAAAATTCATGAAAGAAAAAAAATCAAATATTTTTGCGAGTTTCATGAACTACGCACACCTGATTCTCACCCCGATGAGATATGTAGGCAGCCCCCTTGGGTTCAGTGATCTAAGTTCAAAAATTTCAGAAAAAAAAAGAGAAAATTTTTCTCATCTTTATTCAAAATTCCTGGAAAAAAAATCAAATCTTTTTGCGAGTTTCACGAACTACGCATACCTGATTCTCACCCCGATGAGATACGTAGGTAGCCCTCCTCGGGTTGGGTGATCTAAGTTTAAAAATAAAATAAATCTTTATTCAAAAAATTCAAGAAAAAAAAGTTTTTTTTCTTTATTCAAAAATCCAAAAAAAAAAAGTTATTTCATTTTTCAAGTTTCTGGACTACGTCTGACCTGATTCTTGTGTCGACAGGATACGTAGGCAACCTTTCTTGTGGTTCAGTCTCACAAAAAAAAGAATTTTTTCTTGACTTGGTTGGTACCAACATATTTAGAAGTGTGCATGAAAAAAAAAATATTAAGTGATTTGACATTATTGAGAGGACCAACTTTGTTGTGAACCATATATTCTTTTGATACCTCTTAATTATACTTAAATGACACTTGAGAAATTCTCTTGCTAAAATCTGGGTTAAAATGAATCCGACCTCATCGTTTCTTGTGCATTGTGTGGTGAGCTTTAGATTGAAAATTCAGTGTCATTGCTTTGTTGATCTAGAACTTAGCCCGAATGTTTGTTGAAGCGAAATTTTGAGCAACACTTTGACTTGGGAAAGGATTGTAGGTTTTATTTGATCCGATTGTGCTTTTCAAGCCTACGAAATGACATATAATCGCTAGAATTTCCCTTTTGAGCCTACAACCTTTTGTTGGATAACCACATTTAAGCCTTTATCTTTTTGAGAGAACAAATGCACTAACCCCTCTTTTGGCCCCACCTCTCTAAGCGCACTGACAAAGATCTAAGTTGGGTGACGAAAAAAAAAAAAAGGAGAGATTTTACAAAGAAAAGCTACAAAAAAAGACTCCAACAAAAAGAGGAAAAACTCATGAAAAAAAAGAAGTCAAAAAAAAATGAGAGAAAGTAGCATCAAATAAAGATCAAATGCAAAAAAAAATAAAAAAATTCGAAGATGCAGTGTTATGCTTACAAAGGGAATAGCCACTTTATCCCAAATGAATATCCTACCTATCCCTAAGCCTACACTACAAACCGATGACAAGTCATACTTGATCCCATTTTGAGTGTTCTTACAATAGTCGATACTTACATGAGGGCCAAGCATATGACATCTCAATTGCATGGATTGAACATCTTTTTGAGTGTGAGTGCTTCTGAAATGTCCTAAGATCTAAATATGTGAGAATTAGGACTTTATTTGTGGTGAGGACACTTGAAACATGAGGATAAGAAGAATTTTATACCTTTGATTGAGGCAAGATGAACATATCTTGTTAATATTTAAGTATGTTTGAGGTACCATTTGAAACTATAGGATTTGCTTTTAAGTTTACCTCAAATTTGTCTGAAAGCAATTGATGAAATTTCTATGCATAATGCTAATTATTGGTACCGACTGAAGTCAAGATATCGTCAACTAATAAATTGATTTCTTTTCATTCTCGATACTTTTTATAAAAGACACTCTTCAAAAAAGAAGATTCAACAAAAAAAAAATCTCATATTTGTGTGAACTACATTTGACCTGATTCTTGGTACCGATGATTTGTTTTTATGTTTGATAGTGACCTAATGGATATTGTTTTATACCATTTTGTTCTCTGTTTCATTAATGTCTATTTGTTGAAATAAGGAATTAAAATTGAATTAACTTTAAAATTATATGAAGTGAGTATCTAGAAGAATTGCAATAATGAGGAATCTCTAAATGTCTCTTTCAATGATTTTTAAATTCGTCATACTATATTATATTTAACTTCATTTAATCATCATTCCTTTTCAAATGAAGCAAATGCTTATCAGTTGCATGTCTTTTTATAGTATTATTTTATTTAATTTGAGTAAATGAATATAGGAGTTGCTATTTAAGCATGGGTAGAAATACTTTGAATCATATTTAGTTCAAAGACTAATTAGTTTACACATTAATACAATAAAATAATTTAAATCAATTTTAAAATAAATTAAAGAAGGCGGGAAATAAATAATTTTGTTAAGTTAATAGCCATAATATATCCAAGAAATTATTTTAACCCATTTATAAGTTAATGAAGCGACCGTGCTAGAACCACGGGACTCGAGGGGTGCCTCACACCTTCCCCTCGGTCAATAGAATTCCTTACCCAGATTTCTAGTTTGCAGACCAATAAAGAGTCAACTTTCCTTTTGATTAGGAATACAAATAAGGTGACTTGGAACACCAAAACTCAATTTCAAGTGGCAACTCTGTAAATAAGTAATTCCTTTTCAAAACGTCACTTTAATTGAAAAAACTCTTTTACAAAACCACACTCCTTTAAGCGGGGTGGTGAAAAAATAGGGGTGTGACAGGCGCCCGCGACACCATTTTCCGAGCCACCCGTACCAATGGAATCGATACGAATTTGATGGATGGCTAGGGATTCTTTTGCTGCCTCAGTTTGGTCACGACGCACACCGTCGTGAGTGGCACCCACCCAACCCCCGGATGAGCGAACCAATAGAGTTCAACCCTTAGCCTAGACTAACAGCCTTAAACCAGCAGCAAAAAGTAAACTAGCAATTCAAATTATCAAAGAACTATATCATTAAAATTATCCTGCGGAAAATCCCCCTAGAAACTGAAAGTCGCAGTACCAAAAAATTCTACCAACATTTAGAGTACAGGAATGCAACTCCAAAATTTAAACAATAAAAGAGATAGTCTAAGCCCAAAACAATTGGGCTATAACTTAAAAGATAAGCATCAAGGCGGCTTGGTCGAATGGCTCACCCTTGATATCTTGGAACAGTCCAGTTTACAGGTGAGGTCGTGCGTCAACCTCCGAAAGATTTCCTGTACTCACAACAAAAACAAGCAAGTGCAGTATCAGTACACAACCACCGTGTACTGGTAGGATCATCAGCCAGTTTCCAAATAAATATTGTATAAGCAGTACAACAATTAAGTAATTAGTATGGAAGACATGCAACAAGTCAACAGAACCTAGACTACAAGTCTCTACCTAGCTTGTTCCCGCACGAAATCCATCTCTGATAAGTCTAAACCACAATCATATACCAATAACTATACCTTTCCGTCTAGCCTGGACCCAGCCTGGGATCCCCTCTAAACAACACCTAAGTGTCAATGAACAACCCGGCCTAATCCAAGACCCACTCAACAATTATATAAAACTTTCTCGGTCGCTCAAGGACCACCAAAACAAGTATCATATTTCAGTAAAACAGCCCAGTCCACTCACGAAACCAATAACAGTCAATGCAATACAACAATAGCAATGCAAAGATGCAGTAAAACAAACCCGTACCAGGCGTGGTACCTGAGCCAACCATTAGTATCCCGTACCAGGCGTGGTACCCGAGCCAACCGTATGTCAACAATCCACAGTCAATCAACAAGCAACACACCGTTCAATTCATAGACCGTAAAATAGGACCCTTAGACATTCTACACAATTCATCTAAGCAATGTAATTCATACAAGCACTTAGATAAGAGTACAAATATATACAACATTCACAGGAATCGTAAGCCATCACCTACCTCGAAATGATCCAAGCTCTACTCAACCCGAGCTTTCCCGTGTTCCGGATTCCTTTCTCGTTCTTGGTCTAAAATAACATACAAGTACATGAAATTAACAAACAAGGCCTGCACATTACCCAAATTACACCTAATCCCAGAACCCCAGGCCACCTATGATCATTCCACCCTTTTTTTGGGCTTTCTCACCGTTAATTTCCCTAGTTCTATCATTTTCACGGATAAAAATAGAGAATTTAACAACATATGATCATTATATTTCACTTTTAACAATACCCAAGAACTTTCATGTTTAGAATCCCCTTTCTTCCCCGGATTCCACCATTCCTAGGTTATTCCAATCTTCCCCCAAGTTCCCTCCTAGTAATTCTACCGTATAGGAAAAGTTGTGCGAAGTTTGGGGAGTAAAAACCTTACCTTAGGGAAGAAAAATGATAAAGAACGGAGGAAAAACGCCTGAAATTGCCCTAGTTCTTCTCCCAAACAAATTGTAGAAAACTAAACTATTTTAGGAAAGTTTCTGTATTAAAAACCCGTCGGCCTGCTATAGCAGTCCCCGCTCCACTATAGTGGTCCCGCTATAGCGTATGAATTCCGCTATAGCGGTCTTAAGCGGCGTTGACCACCTTGACCACTGCTATAGCGCTATTTTCCACCGCTATAGCAGAGGTCGCTACGGCAAAGCCGTTGCGCTCGTCACGAACAGAATGTCTGGAAATCTCCAAAATTTGGTCATTTTACAACACAGTTGCTTCCCCCGATGACCTAAAATAACCCCTCTACGTCAAACACGATTTTGCGAGTTCTACTTACCCAAATTTGATTCTGAAAAGTCCCCCGAACTCCTTCAGGTCTTGGATACATGGAAAACTAGCTCTAAACAAGACACCTAACCCAATCCTTACCCGGATTTCCCTAGACTCCACCTCGCTCCAAATTCGGCCGAGGCTAGCCTAGCCCAAAATTTCAAACTCCCCAACCCAGAGTTTTCTAACTCTAAAACTTAGCACGATTGGACTACCCGTAATGACAGACCCGGTCGTTATAATAGATACCAATTTACCCATCGTTCATCCTCGAACGATCAAGCCTGAATTTACAGAAATATAGGAGAGTAAGTGTAGTACCTGAATCCTCAAACAACGGAGGGTACTTGTCCCGCATATCCTTCTCGGTTTCCCAAGTGGCTTCCTCAATAGGACGATGCTTCCACTGAACTTTTACCATGTAAATCACCTTTGTCCTCAACCTCTGGACATCCCAAGCAAGAATCAAGATTGGTTCCTCTTCATAACGAAGATCTTTGTCGAAAAGTACCTCATCCCACTTGATGATGTAATTCCCATCCCCATGGTATCGTTTAAGCATGGATACATGGAATACCGGATGGACTCCCAACAAAATGGGTGGCAGTGCTAATTTGTAAGCCACTGGCCCCACAATCTCAAAAACCTCAAACAGACCGATGAACCGAGGGCTAAGCTTTCCCTTCTTACCAAACCGCATAACTCCCTTCATTGGTGACACCTTCAGTAATACCTATTCACCAACCTGAAACTCTATGTCCCGGACCTTGCGATCTACATACTACTTCTGCCTGCTTTGGGAAGCCAGCAATTTGGCCTGAATTCCCCTTACCTTTTCCTGCGCTTCCTTTACTAAGTTCATGCCCATGGGCTTTACATCGCCTTCCTCAAACCACCCAACCGGTGATCTGAAATTCCTCCCATACAATGCCTCGAATGGTGCCATATCAATACTGGAGTGGTAGCTATTGTTGTACGAGAATTCGCATAATGGTAGAAACTTGTCCCAATGTCCCCCGAAGTCTATCACACAAACTCTCAGCATGTCCTTCAATACCTGGATCGTCCTCTCTGACTGACCATTAGTCTGAGGATGGAAGGTTGTGCTAAAGGTGACTTGTGTACCCAACTCTTCATGTAACTTGCCCCAAAACTTAGAGGTAAACTACGTACCCCTATCTGAAATGATGGACAGTGGTACCCCATGTAATCTCACAATCTCCTTCACGTAAATCTTGGCTAATTGCTGCAAATTGTAATCCACCCTAACCGGAATGAAATGAGTGGACTTGGTCATCCTATCAATAATGACCCAAATCGATTCATACTTCCCCAATGTCTTGGGAAGACCCACCACGAAGTCCATGGCTATCCTTTCCCACTTCCACTCTGGAATTGGAATTCTCTGAAGTAGTCTTGTTGGTTTCTGATGATCATACTTTACCTGCTTGCAGTTCTGACAATTGGACACAAAATCAACTATGTCCCTTTTCATCCCGGGCCACCAGTAACGCTGCCTCAAGTTTCTATACATTTTAGTCACACCCGGATGAATTGAGTACCGCAAACCATGAGCTTCTGCCAAGATTTTCTAAATTATATCATCAACCTGAGGAACACAGATCCTTTCCCTGAAATGTAACACTCCACCAGAGTCTAACGTGACATCTCCGGACTCCTCGGATATCACTTTACCTCGTAGCTTACTCAGTTTCGGATCCTGAAACTATTTGGCCTTTATTTCCTCTATGAAGGTGGCTTTGACCTCAATGCTGGACAATAACCCACTTTGATCTAAAACACCCAAGTGCATGAACTTGGCCTCCAAATCCCGAATTTCCTTTGCTAGTGGTGATTTGGACACCCCCAAACAAGCCAAGCTACCCATGCTAACTATTTTCCGGCTCAATGTGTCTGCCACCACATTAGACTTACCCGAATGGTACTAAATAGTCACATCATAGTCCTTCAATAGCTCCATCCACCTTCTCTGCCTCAAATTCAAATCCTTTTGCATGAATACATGTTGTAGACTGCGATGATCTGTGAATACCTCGCACCTGACACCATAAAGTTAGTGTCTCCAAATCTTTAGTGCAAAAACCACCGCAGCCAACTCTAGGTCGTGAGTCGGGTAGTTCCTTACATGCATCTTCAACTGCCTGGATGCATAGGCTATCACATTCTTATCTTGCATCAACACAGCACCCAAACCAGAATGTAAAGCATCACAGTAAATAATAAAGTCTTTACCTTCAACCAGTAAGGACAATATAGGAGCCGTGGTCAAAAGTGTCTTGAGCTTTTGGAAGCTCTTCTCGCACATGTCGGACCACACGAATGGTACATCTTTCTGTGTCAGCCTGGTTAGGTGAGTAGCAATAGATACAAAATTCTTAACAAATCTTCGATAGTACCCCGCGAGCCCAATGAAACTTCTCACCTCTGTCACCGAGATAGGTCGAACCCAACTCTTGACTGCCTTAATTTTCTGGGGATTTACCATCACCCCCTTTTCTGACACTACATGCCCCAAGAACGCAACTGAAGTCAACCAAAACTCACACTTAGTGAATTTTGCATAAAGCTTTTGAAGTCTCAAAATATCCAACACAATACGAAGATGATTAGCATGCTCCTCCCTACTCTTGGAGTAGATCAAAATATCGTCGATAAATACACTCACGAAGGAATCCAAATATGATTTAAATACCCCATTCATCAAACTCATGAATGCTTCCGACGCACTGGTCAAACCAAATGACATTACTAGGAACTCATAATGCCCATACCGAGTCTAAAAAATAGTTTTCGGAATGTCCTCAGGCCTAATTTTAACTGATGGTACCCCGACCTTAAGTTAATTTTTGAAAAAACCTATGCACCTTGAAGCTGGTCAAACAAATTATCTATACGGGGTAGAGGGTACTTATTCCGGATGGTCACCTTGTTCAACTGCCTATAATCTATGCACATCCGCATACTACCATCCTTCTTCTTTACAAATAAAATTGGAGCACCCCAAGGCAAAGCACTGGGACGGATAAATACCTTATCTAGGAGTTCTTGTAGCTGAGTCTTAAGTTCCCTCAACTCTGTCGGAGCCATACGATATGGAGGAATGGAAATGGGACGACTGTCTGGCTCCAAATCAATACAGAAATCTATATCCCTATCAGGAGGCATGTCGGGCAAATCCGCTGGAAACACCTCTAGAAACTCAGAAACCATGGGAAATGACTCAATAGACGGGGACTCCACACTATCATCCCGGAGATGAGCCAAGAAGGCTAGACACCGCCTCCTCACTAGCTTCCTAGCCCAAACAAATGATATTATCTTAACTGGATTTGGCCTGTACATATCTTCCCACTCTAGTTTATCCTTACCTGGAATCTCTAGAGCCATAGTCTTAGTATTACAGTTCAACACCGCATGATAAGAGGATAGCCAGGTCATACCCAAGATAATATCAAAATCAGCCATATCTAGAATTACCAAGTCTACCCAAGTATGCAACCCCACAAACACAACAGAACAGTCACGATAAATCATAGAATCTCCAACTGGGGTAGAAACATGGATAGGGAAATCAAGGATATCACAAATTAAGTCCAGACCCAATGCAAAACTCACAGACACATAAGAATATGTAGAACCTGGGTCAAATAATACCGAAGTTATTCTATCACAGACAAGAATGGTACCTGTGATCATCGCATCTTAGGCTTCTGCCTCGGTCCTCCCTAGAAAAGCATAGAAATAAGCCCGATCATCAATCCGGGCAACTTCTCGGGCCGACTGTGCTACACCCCTACCTACGCCGCCATTCCCCCTGTCTCTCTGGCTTCCCTGAAAGTTACCTCACCCACCCTGTGGATGACCTCTAGCATTACCGCCTCTACCTGCCGGGACCACTGCTCTAGACTGTTGTTGACCCTGCTTACCTGTCTGCCTATGTGGGAACTACCTCTTAAATTTGCCCAGATCACCATAATGGAAACAACCACGGTCAAGTGCAGGCCTGCTAGCTGATGTGTAAGACGCTCCTTGGCCTCTAAGAGCTGAAGACTAAGCTCCCTGACGACCACCTGTAGTAGCTGGCAGAGCTGACTGAATAGGATGGGCCGAGTAAGCCTGTTGATTCTGGCCCCTGGAGTATGAACCACCAAAATTTCCCTCATTCCGGGGCTTCTTGGCTAAAGCCTTAACCTGCCCCGCCTGCTTAACTCCCTCAAGTTTCTTTACATAATCCACCACATCATTAAAGCCCTTCCCTGAAGAAGTCATATGCACTGACAGTACTTGTAGCTCAGTATTCAACCCTTTCACAAATAATCAGACCCGTTCCTCCTCAATATCTGTGTGGCAAAATAAGATAAGGCGTGGAACTTAGCCTCGTAAGCAGAGACTGACATGCCACCCTGCTCTAAGTTCAAGAACTCATCTTTCTTCCGATCCCTCAAAGTACAGGGTACGTACTTCTCTAAGAACAAAGCGTGGAACTGTTCCCAAGTCAGTGGAGGTAGAACAGAAGACCGGTACTCCATATGAGACCTCCACCACTTCTTACCAACACCCTGCAGCTAAAATGTGACAAACTCAACCCCATGCTGACGTACAATACCCAACTTGTGCAACCTCTCATAGCAATCTAAGATGAACTCATAGGCATCCTCCTAGTAGGTACCCTGAAAAGTAGGAGGTTTAAGCTTGAGAAACTTGGTCAGCATCTCATGCTCATTCCCTGTCATCACTAGGCCTAGCATTGGCCTGAAGAAATCATTCGTGCCAGAAGTTGCATCCATCATAGGCGTTGTAGTAATCGTTGGCTGATATCCAAGGACTGATTAGCAAAAGCCATGGGTATGGCTCCAGTACCAACCAATCCACTCAGAATATTCCAAGCCTGTTGAAAGGCTTTTGGTGTCATAGTAGGAAGGCCTCTACCCCCAACCAGTGTCGCCTCCGCCTGATCCCCTTCGTCCTCCAAAAACACTTCCACATCTTCAACAACATGTTCCTGAGGTGGGGGAAAGGTTTCTTCACGCTCTCCAGTAGCCGATTGAGCTCCACCCCTGGCGGGTGCGGCTCTACCTCATCCCCTACCCCTTCCTCTACCTCTGCCATGAGTTGTCGAGCCCGCTGCCGGGACCGCTTGACTCGCTCCATTGTTCCTTGTAGTAACCATCTGCAGACAGAAGAGTGAATGAGGTTAGATACCAATTTGTATCACCAGATACCAATTGGAATCAAGTTATAGCACGAAGGAAAGAAGGAAGAGATAGTTTTTTCCTAAAGCTCCATAGCCTCTCGAAGAAAAGTACGGACGTCTTACCACCATTCCGCAATACTCTACTAGACCTATTTGGTACGAAGAGATCAATGAATCTAGGGATCTGATACCATTTTTGTCATGACCCATACTATCTTGAGTGGCACCCACCCAACCCCCGAATGAGCGAACCAATAAAGTTCAACCCTTAGCCTAGACTAACAGCCTAAACTAGCAGCAAAAAGTAAACTAGCAATTCAAATCAACAAAAAACTATATCATTAAAATTATCCTGCAGAAAATACCCCTAGAAACTGAAAGTCGCAGTACCAAACAATTCTACAAACATTTAGAGTACGGGAATGCAACCCCAAAACTTAAACTGTAAGAGAGATAGTCTAACCCCAAAACAGTTAGGCTATAACTTAAAAGATAAGCATCAAGGTGGCTTGGTCGAACGGCTCACCCTTGATATCTTGGAACAGTCCGGCCTACAGGTGAGGTAGTACGTCAACCTCCGGAAGATTTCCTGTACTCACAACAAAAACAAGCAAGTGCATTATCAGTACACAACCACCGTGTACTGGTAGGATCATCAGTCAGTTTCCAAATAAACAGTGTATAAGCAGTACAACAATCAAGTAATTAGTATGGAAGACATGTAACAAGTCAACAGACCCTAGACTACAAGTCTCTACCTAGCTTATTCATTCACGAAATCCATCTCTGATACTCTAAACCACAATCATATACCAATATCTATACCTTTTCTTCTAGCCCGGACCCACCCTAGGATCCCCTCTAAACAACACCTAAGTGTCAATGAACAACCCGGCCTAATCCAAGACCCACTCAACAATTATAACAAAATTTCCCGGTCACTCAAGGACCACCAAATCAAGTATCACATTTCAGTAAAACAGCCCAGTCCACTCACGGAACCAATAACAGTCAATGCAATACAACAATAACAATGCAAAGATGCAGTAAAACAAACTCGTACTAGGTGTGGTACCCGAGCCAACCGTTAGTATCCCGTACTAGGAGTGGTACCCGAGCTAACTATTAGTATTTCCGTACCAGGCGTGGTACCCGAGCCAACCAAATGTCAACAATCCACAATCAATAGATGAACAAACAACTTGTAAACCAACAAGCATTACACTGTTCAATTCACAGACTGTAAAACAGGACCCTTAGACATTCTACACAATTCCTCTAAGCAATGTAATTTATACAAGCACTTAGATAAGAGTACAAACATATACCACATTCACAGGAATCGTAAGCCATCACCTACCTCGAAATGATCCAAGCTCTACTCAACCCGAGCTTTCCCGTGTTCCGGATTCCTTTCTCGTTCTTGGTCTAAAATAACATACAAGTACATGAAATTAACAAACAAGGCCTGCACATTACCTGGATTACACCAAATCCCAGAACCCCAGGCCACCCATGATCATTCCACCCTTTTATCAGGCTTTTCCACCGTTAATTTCCCTAATTCTATCATTTACACGGATAAAAATAGAGAATTTAACAACATATGATCATTTTATTTCACTTTTAACAATACCCAACAACTTTCATGTTTAGAATCCCCTTTCTTCCCCGGATTCCACCATTCCTAAGTTATTCCAACCTTCCCCATAGTTCCCTCCTAGCAATTCTACCGCATAGGAAAAGTAGTGCAAAGTTTGGGGAGTAGAAACCTTACCTTAGAAAATAAAAATGATGAAGAACGGAGGAAAAATGCTTGAAATTGCCCTAATTCTTCTCCCAAATAAATTGTAGAAAACTGAACTATTTTGGGGAAGTTTCTGCATTAAAAACTCATCGGCCCGCTATAGTGGTCCCCGCTCCGCTATAGCGTTCCCGCTATAGCGAATGACTACGCTATAGCCGTCTTAAGCGGCGTTGACTGCCTTGACCACTGCTATAGCAGTATTTTACACCTCTATAGTGGAGGTCACTATGGCGGAGCTATTCCGCTCATCACAGATAGAATGTCTGGAAATCTCCCAAATTTGGTCATTTTACAACACACTTGCTTCCCCCGATGACCCAAAATAACCCCTCTACATCAAACGTGATTCTGGGAGTTCTACTTACCCAAATTTAATTTCGAAAAGTCCCCTGGACTCATTTATATCTTGGCTACATGGAAAACTAGCTCAAAGCAAGACACCTAACCCAATTCTTACCCGAATTTCCCTAGACTCCATGTCACTCCAAATCCCGCCGAGGCTAGCCTAGCCCAGAATTTCAAACTCCCCAACCCAAAGTTTTCTAAGTCTAAAACTTGGAAAGATTGGACTACCCATAACGACAGACCCGTTCATTACAATTTTCTTGCTTCCGCCTCTTTTTTCAGCTTTCTCTTCCTTTTTCTTCTGTGATTTAGGACTCAATGGGGCATTATCATCCCGAACCTTCTTATCGCTTTTGATTTTCTTTCTTGTAGGTTTATGGTCAGTTTCAGCTGTTTTGGTTGCGTTACGAGGAGGGGAATGTTCCAGCAAATCAATGAAATCATCCTCCGCAGTCCTGACCTGTAGTAACTGAATGTCCGGTACCTGTCTCTTTTGGATTGCATCTACATCAGCACGGACCTTTGCAAACTCTGTCAGAATCGCAGTGAGGTCTGGAACAGTCAAATTCCCGAAGCCTATCATTCAACCTGATTTCTATGTTGTCCAACCGATCATTTAGATTGTTAATCTATTTCTAGATCGGAGTAACAGCATCAGCTATTTCCCTACAGATTAATACCTTCACGGAGTTTAAGAACCTTTTAATTTGTTCATCAGCATGAAAGGCTGCTTTAGCAACCTTACTAAAAACTTCACTGGTAAAGAAATAGGACTCTCCTTGCTCGCTGGATAGAGCGGACTGAGCTTAGGAGGATAGGACTGGTGCGGCAGTAGAAGGGTCGGAAGCCGGTGTAGTGTTCTCGTTAAACATAACCAAGGCGTCAAATGGCAAATCTCCACTAGGTTTGGGGAAAATAGTACTCTCAAATGCTGCTGAATGAGCCCTCGCCCTTGCCATCAGATTTGTCATATCTCGAATAAGGGCTATGTCTTGGAAACTAGTTGCTTGTACGAACCTGTCTACTCTTATCATCTCGGGCACCTCAGCTACCTGACACAGCTGAGTGACCAGGCAAGGGAATGGAATGAATGTAGATGGCTGCAGTGCCCTTTCTTTGATTTCCTCTGCAATGATGCTAGCAATGATAAGGTCATATCTGGACATAACAGCTGAACCCAAGATGGCCCGATCTGGAGTGAGTGTATTATCTACTGTAGTGGGTACCAACTGATGCCTAACCACTGGCCACCAAAACTTTCTAGCCATGCTCAATGATGCTTTGGTGATGTTCACAATTTTTGCTGTCAACCATGGTGGGTTTCCGTCAGTGATGACCGAGGCAATCCACTTAAAAGGTATTTTCTTCCGTCTAAACTTTTCCCACCAGGCATCAAAATCCAGCTGGGATGCTGGTGCTAAAAATTTGGGGCATAAATGAAGCGCTGAATAGTTTGCTTCGAGATGCCTACCTGGACCCCTCTTACTTGCACTCTCTCCAAGGTCGGCTGTGACTTCAGACTCATTCCCTTTTCACACATATTTGTTAGCGTAGCCGCGTAAGCCGCATAAAACTCATGAACTAGCATCGGGTTATATGGACCACCCAGCTGGCTCATCCACTAGAATCTATAATGATCATATAGCCCCTTGACATCGACCATGTCTTCTAACCCCATAGATCTAATCTCTACCTCTTTATGGATGCTCCACCTTGGGTGCCCTTTCTCAGTCAAAGCCAAGCCTTCATGGTAGAATTGGGATGTACCCACAATAGCCCATCGGACCCTATCCCGCACTCTGGTGTTTTTGCATCTAAAAGTAGGGGGAGCTACGGGGATGGCCTCATCAACTTATGGCTCTGTTGTAGCAGGAACTTCTTCGGCGGCTTTGCTAGCATTTTCATTATCACTCTGGCTAGAACTTTCTAAATCTGACTCTGAACCTTTATTGGTCTTGCTGCCCGAAGCTGTAGCATCCCCGGATTCAGAACATTCGTACATGCTTTCTTATGGTGATGAACCAGAAGCAGACTCACCCTCTCTTTCTTCAGACTGAGGAGAGGTGACCTTTGCTAGAAACTTTGCTTGCTACCTAGTGGTGCGAGGTATTACTGGGTTGGAGTCTATAGTATACACCTCCTCGGAACCACTGTCTTTGGATGCAGAGGCTTCATCTTGTAGCTGTCTTTTCTGTCTGATTATTGCCTCTAAGTCTTTGGCTGTGACCTTTTTCTGGGCATTCTTTGGTGGCATGGTACCTGCGGGGTAGACCTTGTTAGTACGAAGAATTAAATATAAAACAGAAGTATAATGTTGCAGGCACAGACTACGGATTGGTCTACGACCCTTAAACCAAGAATACGGATCGTCAACCAATTCGTGGTTCCAGGAGATCTTTTCAGTAATAGGGACCATGACTCACTTGATGGTCCGTGGTTCTGAACCACGGACCCGTCCTGTTGAGTCGTAATCTAGATTCAGAGCATGATCAATTTTTTTCAACATTTGGTTCAGTGGCCACGAATCATTAGACGGTCCGTAGTTGTGAACTATGGCTCATCCTGTGAGTCGTGATCTATTCATCAGAGAACATCCAGTGGGAAGAATAGATGACGAGTGAGTTTATGGTCTGTCAATTGAATTATGGTCCGTAGATTCACTCGTAATTTTTGGGTAACCATTTTTACTATCAAAAACTCCCTCCTTCTTCAATTTTACACTGTTATACTCAAGTTTCACAACCAAAATTTCCAGATTTTTTTCAAAGTTCAAACCTATCACATATTACAAATCTTCAAAACAGTCATCTAGTGCTTTAACTATTTTGATTTTTACTTATAACAAGAGCCCTAAGGTTTGATTTTAAGAAAGAGAACAAAAATGGAGAGAAAACTTACCCTTTATGATAGACTCTCTCTTCAGAGAAACAAACAAAAATAGACTGAACTAATAGACTTTGAGTGTGTAATAGTGTTGAAATATTGATTTGATGAACAAAAAGGGAGTTTGAGTTGGATTGGGAGTGAAAGAGGGAGAATTTTTTATTCTTTCCTTTTAAAAATGGTGGTTACCTATTGTGGAAGGGAAGAGGAAGAGAGAAGTCGAGCCGGGTTTTAATTTTAAATTTTGGGTCGACCCTTGACCCGGCTGCTTACTTTACCTGGGACTTACGAGTAAAAACTATGGTTTGTCTTTCAGGAAGATGGTCCATCGTACAACTCGTGGTTCTTAGTTGTGTACTTACTTGCTCTCAGGGTGACGATAGGGTATACGGTTTGTCGTTACGAAGGTTGGACCGTCCTGTTGAGTCGTCGTCAGTCCCTTCAGAGATTTAGCAATTTCTTGCTCCAGTGATCACGGATTAATGTACGGTCTATCTTTTGGAAGCACAGACCGTCCTGTCAGTCGTCGTTCCTCTTTTTAGAGAGCCATCAATTTTACTCCAGGAACCACTAGTTGGTTTACGGTTCGTCATTCTGAAGAACGGACCGTTAACTCATTCATGATTTCTGGGGATCCCTGCACTAGTATTCTTTCCTTCTCAGCTGTACATAAAACAAACATTATTCTTGGGTTGCCACCCAAGCAGCGGCTGATTTAACATTGATGCACGACACGAGTGTTTTGGCTACTCAGACTTTGCCAAAACACTTCTTCAGAAGCAAAAATAACAAAATAAAAAGAAAAAATGCATGGATTGCCTCCTATGCAGCGCCTGATTTAATGTCGCAGCATGCTGCAGGCTTCTTGATCACTCAGACTTCATCAAGCTCTTTGGTTGGGACAAATTCATCAAGGCTCCAGGCTTCAATTGTTTTGAGCTCCTCTGTTGTGCCAAAATAGGCTTTGAACCGCTGTCCATTAGCCTTGAACCTCTTCCCTTCATGGTTTTCAAGTTCAATGGCCCCATGAGGAAACACTTGTACCACCTTGAATGGTCCAATCCACTTGGACTTTAACTTGCCAGGAAATAGGCGAAGTCTAGAAGTGAAAAGCAGGACCAAGTCACCCGGCTGGAAGTTTCTCTTTTCTATCCTCTGGTCATGGTACAACTTCATCTTCTCTTTATACAAGGCTGAACGTTTATATGCATTCAGACGGAACTCATCCAACTCATTCAATTATCCAAGCCGCTGCAATGATGCCTCAGACCAATCTAAGTTCAGCTTCTTCAACGCCCATATGGTCTTATGCTCTAACTCAACCAGAAGATGGCACGCCTTACCAAACACAAGTTGATATGGTGACATACCTATTAGGGTCTTGAATGCAGTCTGCTACGCCCACAAAGCATCATCTAACTTCCGTGACCAATCCTTTCTATTTGCATTGATAGTATTGGACAGGATTGACTTTATCTCTCTATTGGAAACTTCCACTTGCCCACTCATCTGAGGATGATAAGGGGTTGTAACTCTGTGTTTAACTCCATATTTCTCAAGCAAAGCACAAAACAGCTTGTTGCAAAAGTGAGAGCCTCCATCGCTAATTATTGCCCTTGGCGTACCAAACCTGGAGAAGATGTTCTTCTTGAAGAATGCTGAGACACACTTTCCTTTATTACTGGGAAGCGCTACCACCTCCACCCACTTAGATACATAGTCCACAGCCACCAATATGTACCGGTTTCCATTGGACATCACAAAAGGGCCCATGAAGTCTATACCTCAAATGTCAAACAGCTCAATCACAAGGATGGGATTAAGAGGAAGATCATGCCTCCTTGATATGCCTCCTTTCCTTTGACATCTGCTGCAAGCCTTAGCAAACTCATGGGAGTCTTTGTGAATAGTCGGCCAATAGCAGCCGCATTGTAAAATATTATGCGTAGTTCGGATACCACTATGATGCCCTCCAACAGGGGATGAATGGCATGCCTCTAGTATCTCCATCATCTCAGCTTCAGGCACACATCGCCGGATTATAGTATCAGCGCACACACGGAACAAGAATGGCTCTTCCCAGAAGTATTTCTTGACATCAGACATGAACTTTCTTCTTTGGTAGACAGACATATCATCAAGCACTAAATCACTTGCCAAATAGTTGGCAATGTCAGCAAACCATGGAATCAAATCTTGCAAAGCGACTAACACTTGTTCATCAGGAAACCAGTTATCTATTTCTTGCTCATCATTCAGCTTCAACATTGCCTATTCTTCCAGCCTAGACAGGTGGTCTGCTACCTGATTCTATGTACCTTTTCGGTCCTTGACTTCAAAATCAAACTCTTGTAGCAGCAATACCCATCAAATCAGCCTTGGCTTAGCATCCTTCTTCGCCATGAGATAATGAAGAGTTGCATGGTCAGTATACACCACCACCTTGGTACCAAGCAAGTAAGATCTGAATTTTTCAAAAGCAAAGACCACAGTAAACAGTTCATGTTCAGTGACAGTATAATTCTTTTGAGTCGGGTTAAGTGCTTTGCTGGCATAGTATATAGGATGAAGAATCTTTTCGCCCCTTTGGCCTAGGACTTCTCCTAGCGCCACTCCACTATCATTGCACATAACCTCAAAAGGTTGAGACCAATTAGGAGACATAATGATAGGAGTTGAGACCAACTTTTCTTTAAGACACTCGAATGCCTTCAAACATGCATCATCAAACACAAATTTTACCTCCTTCTCTAATAATTTGCACAATGGATTAGAAATTTAGGAGAAGTCTTTGATAAACGTCCTATAGAAACCAGCATGCCCCAAAAAGCTTTGAATCCCCTTTACTAAAACTAGTGGAGGCAATTTTTCAATCACCTCAATTTTCACTTTATCGACCTCAATACCTTTCTTGGACATCCGATGGCCAAGAACTATACCCTCTTGCACCATGAAGTGACACTTTTCCCAGTTCAGCACCAGATTACACTCTTCACATCATTTTAGCACACAACTCAGATGATCCAAACAATCTTCAAAAGACTCACCCACTATCGAAAAGTCATCCATAAATACCTCAATAGTGTCCTCCACTATGTCTGAGAAAATAGACATCATGCAATGCTGAAATGTCACTGGTGCATTGCATAAACCAAAAGGCATCCTCTTGAAAGCAAATATCCCATATGGACAGGTGAAAGTGATCTTCTCTTGGTCTTCAGAAGCAATCGAAATCTGATTGTATCCCAAATAACCATCAAAAAAACAATACCATCCTCTACCTGCAGGACAGTTTAACATCTCATCCATGAATGACATTGTAAAATGGTCCTTCTCAGTCCAAGCATTCATCTTTTTAAAATCCATGCATATGCACCAGCCTATGACTGGCCTCATCAGAATCAACTCATTCTTTGCGTTTAGGACTACAATAATCCCACCCTTCTTCGGTACACACTGAACCGAGCTCACCCACTTGCTGTGTGCAATAGGGTAAACCACACCTGCATCCAGCCACTTAATAATCTCCTTCTTGATGACCTTTTGCATAAGCTAATTCAACCTACGTTGGTGCTCAATACTCGGAATAGAATCTGGCATGAGCTGAATTTTATGTGTACAGATTCCAGGCGGAATCCCAATGATGTCTGCAATAGTCCAACCAATGGCACTCTTAAACTTCTTCAACACAGAAACCAGGGCCACAACCTGCCCTTCAACTAAATCTGCAGCAATAATAATCGGTAAGGTCTTATTTTCTCCAAGGAACACATACCGAAGATGGGCTGGAAATGCTTTGAGCTCCAAGACTGGAGGTTTCTCAATATATGGTCTGGTAGGCGGTGTCTGTCTATTTTTCAAGTTCAAGTCAAGCTTCTTTGGAGCATAGCTGTAAGACCCCATATCTGCTAGTGCTTCAACCATATCATCATACTCATCAATATCATCTTCCTCAAAATTCATGATCACAGCTGCAAGTGCCTCAACACCAAGTCTATCCTCAACAGGCACAATTAACTGATACTCATCAACCACATTAATAACAGAAATCACTCACATGTCATCATGGTGCTTCATAGACTGGCAGACATTAAAAGTGACTACCTCATCATTCAATCTGAACTTCATTTTCCCAGTCTCTAAGTCAATAAGTGTGCATCCAGTAGCAAGGAATGGTCACCCCAAGATGATAAAAACTTCAAAATCCACCTCGCAGTCAAGAATCACAAAGTCCGTAGGGAAGATGAAAGTATCAACTTTCACAAGCACATCATAGAGAATCCCTACAGGCCTTTTCACAGTGCGATCTGCCATAAGAAGCCGCATTGTAGTCAGTTTGGGGGGCTCCCAATCCTAACTTTTTTAACATTGCTAGTGGCATCAGATTTATACTAGCACCCAGATCACACAATGCCTTAGCAAAGTAGAATGCTCCAATCATACAAGGAATAGTGAATGCTCCCGAGTCTTCCTTCTTCTGCACCAAAGAACAGGAAGCTATTGCACTACAATGGTGCAGATTATCAGTTGGCTCAAAGCTTACCATCCTCTTCCTAGTCACTAGATCCTTCATGAATTTAGCATATCTAGGCATCTTCTCCAATGCTTCAACTAAAGGAATGTTGACTGAAGGTTGTTTCAGCATGGAGATGAACTTGTGGAATTTGTCGTCCTCAACCTTTTTCTTCAATCTCTGTGGGTAAGGTGGAGGAGGCAATGACATGGGTTTCAGGACCAGTGCAACCTTTTTCCTCTTTGTTTTCAACTGAGAAGACTTTTTCTCACTTGGCCTTTCACCACTATCTTTTTCCTCAGACTCGATCATAATTTTAGCATCCTCCTTCAACTTCAACTATCTCGTCAACAACTATAGGCATGGGAGGATCAACAGTCTGCTTTCTACTTTGGGTGGTCACATCCATAACCTATCAATCGTTCTTAGGATTCTGAATGGTGTCACTTAGGAGAGTACCCTTTTAACGTAGATTCACGCTAGTGGACATCTGGTGCATTTGCATCTCAAGCTGCTTTATGGAAACAGAATGGGAATCCACTCTCTGACTGATATTTGAAAGGTCAGCTTTTATCTCTTTCATACATGCATTCGTAGAATCCACCTTTGGAAATACTTTGTTGAGCAGCTCCCTCATAGTAGGTTGTTCAGGTCTATCCATGTGATTTCCATGAGAAACATAAAGACCACTTCTATCATTCTTGTATCCATCCTTTTTGTGCCAGTCACCATCCCTGTCTCTAGCTCTGCTCCTATCTCTGTAGCTGGACTGATTGTAGTAGTCATCTCTATCTCTGTTCCGACCTTGATTTCTTTGGCTAGAGGCCCAAAACTCGCCCCTTGATCATTCAGATAACTAACCTCCTCCTCGGATGAGTAATCATCTAGCCTTGGTGTTTTCCCTTGTGAGCCAATGGAATTCACCTTCTCTGCTCCCTCACCTAGTATTTTCTTTGCAATCAACCCAACACTCATGTTCATCTCAACAACTTCCTGCTTGAGGTCTTGAAATTCATTGAAATCCATGGACTTTCTAACCGCATATGTACCTGCTGGGGTATCTGACTCTCTAGTATGCCATGGTATATTGGTTTTGGAGACCCTGTCAAGCATCTCAGAAGCTTCAAAATATGAATTTTCTATGAATGCTCCTCCAGTTACAGTGTCAGCTAATGCTTTTGTATTGGTGTTCAATGTTTTGTAGAAGATCTCCATGAGATGCCTTGAAGGAATTCTGTGTCTCAGAACTTGTTTCAACTTCTTCTTGAACCTCAACCAAGCCTCATTTAATGCCTCTGTAGGTAGCTGTTTGAAATTGTAGACCTCTTGTTTCAGCTGCAACATCCTTAATGGAGGAAAGAATCGCTCTAGAAACTTAGTCTTCAACTCGTGCCAAGTGTATATGGAATTATTGGGCAGTTTTGAGAGCCACACAGTTGCCTCGTCAGTCAATGAGAATGGAAACAACCTCAGTCTAATAGCATTTTGCCCCACTCATGATAGACTATACACCTTGCAAATCTGAGTAAAATTCTTCACATGAAGATTTGCCCCTTCTGTACGTTTTCCAGCATACAGTCCCTTCAGGTTCAACAACTAGATCATGGTGCTGGTGATGTCAAATTTTGTTCTATTAGTCAATGGTGGCAACACTATGGGCCCAGTAATGCCCAATTTCTCCACTTCCTCATCATCATCATAATCATAGTAGCGAGGGGCATACCTGGGCTGCTGTATCTGTCAGCCTCTATTCTGTGGGAAATTCCATCTAGCTGATGCCTTGTCTCGGACAGCTTATTGTCATGCTTGCCTTGCTTTCCTAGTTGCTGCATTTCGAGCTACAAGTTCATCTGCAATTTGAGCATCTTCCACAGCAAGGGAATCTTCCCCAGCCTTTTTCCTCTGCTCTGATTCGTTTTTCCTTTTCTCGGCTTCAGCCAACAACTGAGTTGTGATCTGCTCCTGCGTCTCATGCTCTCCCTCTTTAGCCATGTTTGTTAAGGTTCGAGAGAGCTCAGGATCGTATAGGATCAAGGGATTGCCTTGACTCCTTGTACTGGGCATGCATAAGTGTGCAACCTGTAGAACAAAATAAAAACAACAGAAAAAGGAAAATCAGGAAATAAGGACTAATAGTGAAATAAATACAATCTCTCTTAATCCTAAATTATATTCCCCGGCAACAGCGCCAAAATTTGATACACCCAAATTACACCTCCTTTAGGAAGCGTAAGCGGTCGCTAATCAAATATAGAACCCAACAAAGGTTGGGGTCGATCCCACAGAAAATATGGTAGGACGATGGTTGATATGTGTTTACTTGCACTGTTAGCCATTTATTTCCCTACGAAGGGGGGTTTTAATGTAACAAGTAATAATTGTAACTAGAATGTAAATAAGTAACACGTGAAAGTTTTAAGAGTTGTAATCAATGGGAGAGATGACTAGGGTAGTGTTCTCCATGAGATCATAACTTAGTAAGGCATTGTACTTAGTAAACTAGTTTGGTGCTTAGCATGTAGAATCGGTAAGTTAGGTTCACCTAAATCCTTGGTCCGGCAGATAGATGAATTTCACCACACGCTTTGGTCCGGACATGGGTGTATGATTTACTAACCCTTACCTTGGATCCCAGATTAGCTATTCTCGGACAAGGTCAAGCTATTAGATAAGGTTTGGTAGCCTCAAATATCCATTGTTAAACAACCCTTTTCCCATCCGTTACCTCCTTGGTCCGGCAAGTAAGGATAAGGTGAGTTCTAACATTGTGCACCGTTAAAAAGCAATCAAAGCGAAGAGAAGAACAATACATGCATAAACACTGCCCTAACGTACCTAAGTACTTTGCCTACTTCGTTAATCCTTCATGGTTCCCACAACCCTAGTTGTAGATTTAGCTACTCATGTTCATAAGTAAACAATCAAGAGTTATTAGTATGTTCATGATCATATACTTATGATAAGAGATAATGAAATCCAAAATCTTTAATAGATGAAGGTGGAAGCAAGAATAATGAACTATGAATGTATTCAACTCTCAAAACCAAGAACAAACTAAAATCACAATATTTCGAATATGTTTTCTCCAAAGTAAAGAGCATAAAAAACGTAAAATAAACCTAGGAAAAGTATTTATAAATAATGAAATCTTGTCCTAACAAAACTAGGAAACTGAACTCGGCAAGGAACTTTGAAATGATGGTTCGTAGTCTTTTAAGGTCAACCATTGTCCTAGCTCATCAACATCTTCTATCATGAGAAACTACTGGTGGAACCACGAATCGTTCTTCGGAATGATGGCTCGTCTCTTGACTCTTGGTCTCTTGGTCTATTCTTGTGCCTTCTCTGATCAGTGACTACGAGTCCAACAAGATGGACCGTGCTTTGTAAGTACGGTTCATACAATGATATGTGCTTCCTACTCCTCCTTTTGCACATCTGCAGTATATCTGGTCTACGAGTTGACAGGACGGGCCATGTTTTGGAATGATGGCTCGTAGACTAAGTCGTACTTCTCATCCCTTTTTGCACAGTTTCTAAACTTTGGTGTACGGGTTGACAGGACGGGTCCGTGCTCCAGAACCACGGACCGTCAAATGATCTGTCATCTCTGTAGCATTCCCTTTTTAGCTCAATTTCCTATACTTTGCACTAGGATCCATTTTTCCTGCACACTTAACAAAAAAACATCAAATCTACCAACACAATCCTAAAGAACTTGCGATAATCCTATATATTAAGCGTCGAAAGTGACGTATTTCTATGTCACATCAATAAGCTAGGGGAATGACTGAGGTTCTGGCATAGCATTACTAGCTGGTATTTTCACATTGGGGGAATTGTCTACGGACCCTAGCGGGGTTTAGATACTCTTGAGCAGCATCATGAGGGTAGTGGGTCTGGATTGACAGTGACTAGATTGTTCTGGGTGCATAGTCGGGGGGTGACAAGGATAAGCAAAGGTAGTCCGGGTTGGACTTAGTGGTTGGTTAAGGCTAAGGTAACTTGGGAAGTTAAGGCTACGGTAACTTGGGAAGTTAAGGCTATGGTAACGTGGAAAGTTAAGGCTAAGGTAACATGAAAAGTTGAGGTTAGTCAGACTCAAAAGTCTTGAGAATGAGGTAGTTGGCAGTGGAAGAAACAGAAAGGGTTGAGGTCTGGATTGTAGTTAGAAGGGTGAAGTGAGGTTGGGTTCGGATAAAGGAGGATGTTGGAGGATGGGACTATTTTGGTTATTTTCATGCTTTACCTGTTTTTCTTATATGATGGTAGGAGTAGATTCGGGTCGACTGGTGATGCCTACCAGTACATGTGTTGTACTGATTTTACTCTTACTATACCTTTTTGGTATAGTCTGGTTTCAGGGTTGGTGATATTTCATAGGTACATGACGATGGTGTTCTCCAGTAGCTTCTTCCCCTCGACTCCATGACGGAAGTTGTGTCTCTTTTACATGTTATGTATAAATCCTGTAGTAGCTCTTGTACCTGTTTAGACTAGGTCCTAGGGAGGGTATTTTAAAGTTTCAAAACGGTCTTATTGTATTCTTCATAAAGAATTTTCCTGAATAAAAGGTTTTTATGTATCAAAAAAATGAAGTTTATGGTTATACTTGAGTTTTTCCACATTTACCTGTTGGAACGGGTTGTAAGGGTTCATCTATCTAGGTGCATAGAGTAGGTGCCCGCGTGGCCCAGTAGATTGGGTCATGACAGATGGTATCAGAGCCTAGATTACTGGTCTCCCAGTACAAGAGCAAAATTTTGAATAGAGTCCTACGGATTGGTGTGTTGACGTCCACATCTAATCCTTGGGAAACTATGACGCATTCTAGGAAACATCTCTCTTCTTTCATTCCTCTTCGTGCAGTTCAGTTACTTGCTTGTATGAGTCAAGTCTAATTGGTATCTCTTAATTCCAATTGGTATCTCAATAAAGTGAAGGATGTCGTTGGACTCCAAATACGATGGACAAGCAAGAAGGATTGAAACCGGGAAGATTCCAATTGGTATCTGGCCTAAGAGGCTGTGTTAAGGCATGGGTGATCGGCTAGGGGTCATCCATGGGACAAATATAGAGTAATTGATGTGGTTTGATTTTTGTGGTAGCCTGAAAACTGAATTGTTTGTGTATTACAATGCAGGCATTACTTATTTGATTCGTATATGATTGGTTGTTTTGTTATGAAATTGCGAGTCTGATGGTATTTATAATTGATTCTTGGTATAATTGAGTGTGATGAAGTACTGTGGGGGGGGTTAGAATTTCATATAAGTTTTTTTGGATAAGAACTCATCATTGGTCAAGATGGTGAGGGGGAATAAATTATGACTGTGGAGAAACTCCAGTTTCAGGACAGTCGAGACTTGGTTGGGAACCATGGGAGCAAAGGGGTTATTCGTGTGTAATAGCAGGAAGGTATTGTTGGGAATAATTTCCCTCTGTAAATCTTCTGTGATTGGTGATTTTCTGATGCTGAGTTTTGATATGTGCATTGCCAGGAATGTTCTTGGGGGTAGTCTAAGACCATGGCAAGATTGACGGGACTAGATAATGATAATCAAAAGGGGGATGGAGGCACTTGCTAGAAATTTTAAATTTCTGGGCTGTTACCGTCGAGACTGCCATACCGGAACTGCACCGCTATGGTGATCCCTCTATAGCGAGATTTCTACCGCTATAGTGGTACTGCTATGGCAGAGTGACAACCGCCATAGCGGAAGGGCGTAAGGCAGAACACCTGCCCTGTTTTCCCCTATTTTTCATTCAATCCTGGGTCTTCAAAACGTAATAGTAAGCTATGAATTGCAAGGAAAAACAAGGAAATTAGCTAATGAACTAATCTAGTATTGCATAGAAAGGGAAATAGTGTCTGAACTAGCATCCACGTGCTAAAACAAAGGGAAAAAGTGAAGGTAAATATTATCTAAAACAAGCCCCAAAATGGGGGTGAATCCCAAAAAGCAGTAAAGTGTATGATAAAGGGGGAGGGGGAGGTCCTAAGCCTCATCATCGCTCAGGAAGGGAAACTCTTGCTTGTCCTCAGGCTCAAGTGTGGGTAGCTCCTGACCCAGGGCGGCACAAGAGAACATGACCTTGATGTTCTTCCACATCCGGGCAAACATGCGGTCCCGGGAGTGCCTTTTTTTCTTCTCCTCCTCTAACTCCCTGCGCAGTGCTGCAAAGTCCTAAGCAGAAGGGGGCTAGGCTATACCTCCAGCGGTGGTGCCCTCTATGAACCTTTGAACCATGGCCAAGGTCTCTTCTAGCTCGATTCTAGTGATCGGGGGCTGGGGGTGGGAAGGGGCAGGAGTGTCATCATCATCATCATCATCGTCATCGGCATCCTCGACCGGTGACTGCTTCATACTTCATCCACTTTTCTCTTCATCTTAGATACTACCTTCATTTGGACAAGGTCGAAGTGGTCATCTATAGCCACCTCCAAGTCAGTATGGTCCTTAGGAATTCCAACCCGCCTGCATAATTCAGACACCAAGCCCGAAAGATAGGGGCCCTTCCTATGACACCGGTAGAATTCCTTCCACTCGGAGATAATTTGTTCCCCCACATTCATGATAATGACTTGCATGGCATAAGCAATCACCAAGGCCCAGGCATAGGTCACATCAGCCTTGTTGCCCGATGGGTGGATTCTTTGAGATACCAAGTTTAACCATATCCTAGCATCCGCAGAAAAAAAGGTGCTAGTGACGCCCTCGGGGCTGACCCAGTTGACCTGATCTCTGAACTCTGCATCTACCAAAGTATCTCTTAAACAAGTCATGTCCCAGAGCTAAAACTTGGCCTCGTAGGCCTCACTGGAGACATGAGGAACTCCTAGCACCTTATTGATAGTCTGAGCATCCACAGGGACATCCACTCCTCGAATTCGGATAGTGGGGTTGGGATCATCCCAAAGGATGATAGGAAGTATGGCATAGAACTCTCGTACCCAGCCTGTCTGTGCGGAAGGAGGAGC
This sequence comes from Jaltomata sinuosa, assembly GCA_003996215.1. Classification (NCBI taxonomy): domain Eukaryota; kingdom Viridiplantae; phylum Streptophyta; class Magnoliopsida; order Solanales; family Solanaceae; genus Jaltomata; species Jaltomata sinuosa. The sequence continues at coordinate 165,785 of QJPP01003193.1, read as the reverse complement.
TACTAGCAAGGACTCCCAACCAAACTCTCAAACTCTGTGGTGGAAGGCAACTGCTTTTCCGTCAACACCTATCAGCTTGCACCCCCTCTCATACAAAAAGCCCAGTCTCTAGTAATCCATGAACCTCTCCCGGCTAGCTTCGTCATGGAAGCGCTCATAGGAATACACAGGTAATTGTCCTTCAGCCATTAAAAGTATAACTTGTAACGTAGCGAGGAAACTCGGTTAGGACTCGATAAGACATAAGGGATTAAGAAAAAGGGGGGAAAAAATTCTAGCTTGAGGATGCTACTGGTTTGCGGACTTTTGCTATAGCGAACGATCGTCCGCTATGGCATAACAGCCATAGCGGAAAAATATCCACCATAGCGGAACCGCAATAGTGGAGCCCAACTGCTTTAGCGGTATTCATCATCCCAAAAGTTTCAAGGGGTGCAACAATGGCGCCCCTTGACCCAAAACTCCATTTTTAACAATCCAAGTTCAGATCAGTGCTTCTAAAGTATATTATTACTGTTTTCTACAAAGTTTTGGGCATTATAACCCCTAAATTTTGTCCAAATAACCAGTTTATTCAAGAATAACCCTTTACCTTCTACCCCATTTTTGGCCAAAAGATGCATAATCCTTACGCCCAGAATGCCTCGGAGCCATTGTAAATGTAAGGGAAGCATCCATGCTTCGGGAATCCAAAAAATTCCAACCTAAAGTTCAATTCCAAAAAACCCACTACAATGTATACCCAATTTCTTGTTTTCTACCAAAATCATGTCTAAATTCATGCAAGGAAGTAACGGGGCAAGTAAAAACGTTTCTTACCTTAAAATTTTAATGTCGGGAGTGGGTGATCGAGAGAGAATATGGTATTTTTAGAAGGAATATGGGGAGAATGAGGGGTGAAATCCATTTCTCCCTATTTCAACCTATTGTCAACCCCTATAGCGGTCGTCAATCCCCTATAGCGGACAAAAATCAATTTTCAAAAGAAAAGGTTGTCCCAGGTATTTTCAAATTCTTTTGCTCTAACATTATCCGAGACTCGGATTCCTTGGGTACTCGGGAGAGGTCACGTATAGATTTTTCTTGGGTGACTCGAGAATTTATCATCAGAGTGGCATAATATTATGTTGCTTTTAATTGGTGCGACTAATTGAGGAAAGGTTTGGTAATTTGTGTAGGTTCGTAAGTTACGCGGTCATTTGGGACAGTGAGGGTCACAGGCTAGTTCTTTCATTTTCTTGAGGTTGGGATCATTCAAGGATGAACGATGGGTAAATTAGTATCTGTTGTAATGACCAGATCCGTCGTTATTTCAGGAATCACAATATCGCAAATTTTGGGAATGATTTAAAATATTTTGGTATTAAGTGGGGTGACGTGATGGAAAATTTTAGATTTTTGAAAATCATCCAGGCTGACATCACTCCGCTATAGTGGTATTTTATCCTCTATAGCAGAACCGCTATAGCAAAGGCCATCCGCTATAACAAAATGACGGGAGGCAGTAGCCTCAGAATGGGATTTTAATAAAAGACTTATCTTCCTCAGTTGGGAAACATACCAGGGTTTCTCTGAAAACCCTCCTAAGCTGCTACAACACTTGGGATCTATGAGGAGGAGGGATAATGGCTGAAGGAACACAAAACATGAATTCCAGGATCATCATTCAGTTGGGAACGCCTTCACATAGTCAGAAATGTATCCTTGCAGCTGCTTAGCGTCCAGGTAGCCTAGGTTTTCACTTTAAGTAGATAGACATGTTTGCATTTGTACTTATTGTATAGTTGAAAAGGAGAATCCATGATTAGGCCTCCGGGCACGGAGTCTGGTGGATTCGGTGTTGGTTATGTGTGAAATAGGAATTGATTTGATTGAATAGTGGGAAGATGAAATATATTTTTGGTTTGTTCATGTTGTCTCGGTATGGTGAAATGATAGGACCTCAGGAATTGGTATGTCGGGAAGGTTTGGGGAATCGTTAATTGCTTGGGGTAACTAAATGGGTAACAAAAACAAAGAATTCCTAAACAAGGTTCGGGCATACGAGTAGAATAATAATGAATGGCTGAATCACCAAGGTTAAGGGGTGTTTGTCCACACTGCAGTATCTATAGAAAGGGTTTCGGAATCAATGTAGTTACTAAGATGTGCTAATAAAGGGTGAACAGGATATAGTCTTTGGACGGGAGTCAGGGCTAAGTTATATGCCTGGGAAGGAGGGTAGGTGATGGTTATTGATTCATGCATGCATTGTGCATTTGTGTACTCATGTCTAAGTAATTATATGATGTTGCATTGTTCAGGGAATGATTTAATAATGTCTAATGGTCTTGTTTACCAGTCTGGTGAATTGAACTGTGTATTTTGCTTGATTGGTTTACAAGTTGATTGTTCATTGTTTGCGACTGTGGATTGGTTGACATTCGGTTGGCTCAAATACCATGCCTTGTACGAGTATACTAACGGTTGGCTCGGGTACCACGTCTGGTATGGGTATACTAATGGTTGGCTCGGGTACCATGCCTGGTATGGATATACTAACGGTTGGCTCGGGTACCATGCCTAGTACAAAAAATACTAATTGGTTAGATCGGGTACCACGCCTGGTACAGGTTTACTTTATTGTATTGTGCATTGAATTATGGGTCCCCTGAGTGGACCGAGTTGTGTTATTGAAACATGATAATTGTTTATGGTCATTGAGAGGCCGGGTTATTGTTATATCTGATTTTGAGTTGGTCTTAGTGTAGACCGGGTTGCATGTTTAACAGTTAGGTATTATTTAGAGGGGATCCCATGGAGGGTCTAGGCTGTATAAAAGGGATGTTTCTTGTGTCTTGACTGTGGGTCACGGTTATAAAGGTGGATCTCATGTGGTTGATAAGCTAGGGGAATGACTGAGGGTCAGGCATTGCATTACTAGCTGGTACTATCACATTGGGGGAATTGTCTAGGGATCCTAGCAGGGTTCAGATACTCTTGAGTAGCATCATGAGAGTAGTGGGTTTGGACTGATAGTAACTGGGTTGTTCTGGGTGCATATTCAAGGGGTGACTAGGATAACGTAGAGGTAGTCCAGGTTGGACTTAGTGGTTGGGTTAAGGCTAAGGTAACTTGGGAAGTTAAGGCTAAGGTAACTTGGGAAGTTAAGGATAAGGTAACATAGGAAGTTAAGCCTAAGGTAACAGGGGAAGTTTAGGTTAGTGTGACTCAGAAGTCTTGAGAATGAGGGAGTTGGCAGCGGAAGGAACAGAAAGGATTGAGGTTTGTATTGTAGTTAGAAGGCTGAAGCGAGGTTGGGTCTGGATAAAGGAGGATGTTGGAGGATAGGACTATTTTGGTTATTTTCATGCTTTCCCTATTTTTCTTATATGATGGTAGGAGTGGATTCGGATCGACCGATGATGCCTACTAGTATGTGTGTTATACTGATTCTACTCTTGCTATACCTTTTTGGTATAGTCTGGTTGCAGGGTTGGTGATGTTTCATAGGTACATGATGATGGTGATCTCCAGCAGCTTCTGCCCCTCGACTCCATGACAGAAGTTGTGTCTCTTTTACATGTTCTATATAAATCATGTAGTAGCTCTTGTACCTGTTTAGACTAGGTCCTAGGGAGGGTATTTTAAAGTTTCAAAATGGTCTTATTGTATTCTTCATAAAGAAGTTTTCTTGGATAAAAGGTTTTCATGTATCAAAAAAATGAAGTTTATGGTTATACTTGAGTTTTTCAACATTTACCTGTTGGGGCGGGTGGCATGGGTTCGTCTATCTAGGTGCATAGAGTAGGCGCCCGCACGGCCCGGTAGATTGGGTCAGAACGTGCATAGAGTAGGCGCCCGCACGGCCCGGTAGATTAGGTCAGAACATTAATCAAGCAAGTATTTTCACCACAAGTTTTTATTTAAGTTATTATAAACTACTATAGAAAATAAACTAATTAATTACTCTAACTATTATCAATGTCGGAATGTAAAGATTTAGCATAATGGAAGATGATATTCTGGGGTTATGAATTCATTAGCAATCATTTGAACTGACTTAAATTCTCTATCGAGTTATTAGTTATCAAAAAATACTATGACTAGGCTCTCTCGAGCTGTTAGACCTTTGATTCGTACCCTCGCTTTCACGTCGATATCTCAGTGATTAAAAATATTATACAAATATTTATAAATTTATCATGCATTAACCAAGCAAGGTGACAAATTATATGTATATCCTAATAGCAAATTAATCCCCTCCATGAGACAAAGATCATGCTCTACTTAATCTTATTGCATTCTCTAGACTCTCCCTTTCAAGTCACATTTTGGGTTCAAAGATGTTTTCTATTGATCGTGAAGCAATAAAATAGTTATGCCCAAGATTAAGTAAATAACCATATGAGTCATAGCACAGCGATAGCTATCATAGCAAGCAAAATTAAGTTCATACAATAACAATCATGCGAACCCCAAAATAGTGGTATTAGCCAATTATTTTCATAGAAACAATCAAAAGAAAGTTATATTGTATACAAACATCTAAGAAATATGAAGAAAAAAAAAGTAAGAACCAAAAATTTTCTTGGCTCCAATGTGCTCCTAGTGCAAAAACCTTGTAAACACGACCGAACTTCTTCAAAAATGAACTTGGGGTCTATTTCTATAGGTGAAAAAATCTTCGGACAAACTCTCCAAGTAAAATTTGAACTCAGCTAAAAATAGATGTCAAGCAATCTTTCACCGCATCGTGCTAGTCATCACAGTGAATTTTATCATGTTGATCATTATGGTACATTATCGTGATGCTTTATGTCTTAAAAAATTCTTTCACCTGTCTATCATTTCACCGCGGTGCGCTAGACATTATGATGGATTTTACCACCTTGACCACCGCATTATAGTGACTTCTTCTTGGACTTTACCTTAGAAAATATTTTGATACATCTATATTTAACTATGGCACGTTGATCTAACGACACTCTAGGTCATTTTATATTTTTCACTTCTCCCCCGATTTGACCTTCCCAATAATTTTGGAGTAATATTTATGACTTGCAAGACGGGTGACATGACTTTCGAGGTGATCAGATATGTTTTGGGAAAGTTTGTGAGTTTTAATAAGTTTGAAACTGAAAAGGGTTGGCCAAAGTTAACATTTAGGGTTAAAGAGGTCATTTTGAGATTCTAATATTTCTACTAAATTTGAAGGGTATTTTTTGATTTAATTGGATGGTTTGTAAGGATTTCGATGCACTCGGGAATAAGTTGGGCAAAGTAACTAATTTCGAGCTCCAATATCCAGCTCGAGAGAGCCTAGTCATAGTATTTTTTGATAACTAATAACTCGATAGAGAATTTTAAGTCAGTTCAAATGATTGCTAATGAATTCATAACCCCAGAATATCATCTTCCATTATGTTAAATCTTTACATTCCGACATTGATAATAGTTAGAGTAATTAATTAGTTTATTTTCTATAGTAGTTTATAATAACTTAAATAAAAACTTGTGGTGAAAATACTTGCTTGATTAATGTTCTGACCTAATCTACCGGGCCGTGCGGGCGCCTACTCTATGCACGTTCTGACCCAATCTACCGGGCCGTGCGGGCGCCTACTCTATGCACCTAGATAGACGAACCCATGCCACCCGCCCCAACAGGTAAATGTTGAAAAACTCAAGTATAACCATAAACTTCATTTTTTTGATACATGAAAACCTTTTATCCAAGAAAACTTCTTTATGAAGAATACAATAAGACCATTTTGAAACTTTAAAATACCCTCCCTAGGACCTAGTCTAAACAGGTACAAGAGCTACTACATGATTTATATAGAACATGTAAAAGAGACACAACTTCTGTCATAGAGTCGAGGGGCAGAAGCTGCTGGAGATCACCATCGTCATGTACCTATGAAACATCACCAACCCTGCAACCAGACTATACCAAAAAGGTATAGCAAGAGTAGAATCAGTATAACACACATACTAGTAGGCATCATCGGTCGACCCAAATCCACTCATACCATCATATAAGAAAACCAGGGAAAGCATGAAAATAACCAATATAGTTACATCCTCCAACATCCTCTTTTCTAACTAAAATCCAAACCTCAACCCTTCATGTTCCTTCCGCTGCCAACTCCCTCACTCTCACAACTTTCCAACTCACCTTAGCCCTTAGAATTCCCAAGTCACCTAGACTTCCCAAGTCACCTTGACATTACCCGACATTTACGCCCATACCCAAACTTACATTCCCTTACCCCTGTCAACCACTATGACTCAACAACCCAGAGTAAACCTCACTACTTAGTGACGTAGACTACACCCGTCATACCGCCGCTTACTAGTACAAAACCTCCCCAATGACCCCCCAGGTCCATACCCTACAAGTAACCACAGCCAACATTATAAATAGACCACAAGTCTCTTCCTTAGCTTATCAACCGCACGTAACAAGTCTAACCGACATTGATAATTCTTAGTGACAACAAACTTGTACCCCCTTTTTATGTAACCCGGACCAAACAAGGATCCCTAGAACATCATCTATGCCAATAACATGTGACCCCGGTTCAAAGAAGCACCTTGTCACTTAAGCACACTTACCTGTCCCTTTAAGGACAAACTATACACTAAATAATAATAATAAATCCCGACCCACTCAAGAAACCACATATGCAGAACATCAATAACAGATAACCCGGTTCACTCAAGGAACCAACAAGTGAGGAACAACAAGTAACAATTAGAACCGTAACAATAAATTTTAGACTCTCACTCTTCCTTCTAAACTTATCAACCACGTGGAACAGGTTCAACAACCAACTTACACAGTAAGAAAGTAACAATAGCATATACCCTTTTTATCTTTCCCGGACTGACCAAGGATCCCTATACCAACACCTAGTGTTAATATGAAATGTCTGGCCCACCCCAGGACCACCCCCACAATCAAGTGTAACAACCCGGTCTCTCAAGGGCCATATGCAATATCACAAATCATAAACACAAGTTGGTCCACTCAGGGAACAATTATTAAATACAATAATACAATAAAGTAAACCCGTACCAGGTATGGTACCCGAGCCAACAAGTTAGTATCCCGTACTAGGTGTGGTACCCGAGCTAACTGTTAGTATACCCATGCCAGGCGTGGTAACCAAGCCAACCGTTAGTATACCCGTACCAGGCGTGGTACCCAAGCCAACCATTAGTATACCCGTACCAGGCGTGGTATCGGAGCCAACCGAATGTCACACAAATCCACAGTCACAAACAATGAACAATCAACACTTGTAAACCAACAAGCAATAACACCTAGTTCATTTCGCAAGACTGATAACAGAACCCTTAGACATTCCTAATCATTCCCTAAGCATGCAACTCATACAATACTTAGACAAAAGTACACAACATATAATGCATACAGGAATCAATAACCATCACCTAAGTGTTCAACATGCCATCCCGGTCTACACTAAGACCAACCCCACACTTAAGTTTAACCACTAAACCCAGTCCACTCATGGGACCATCAATAATTATAAACAACTATGTATAATTAGACCCGCCTGAAAACTAACCCCCGGCTTATCATTTAGACATATGTCCACAGATACATTAATTTTGGACCATTCTTTTAAGACAGATACAATATGGGGAAGACATCCCCCAACATTGATTCCTTAACCGTTCTAGTTTACATCTACTTCCTTTATATCAGGAACATCCCCAAAACTTATCTAAGAATTCTCCTTTTCATTAGCCATTTCGTTACCCAAACATTTTCCGGTTCCCCGAACCTTCTCGATATCCCAATCCCTAAAATCCTATCATTTTCCATCCCTAAATAACATATACAACCCAAAAATATAACATAATTCAATAATCCAATTTCACCCAAGCCTAGTTCACACATAACTAACACCACAGTCCACCAGACTCCGTTCCCGAAGGCCTAATCATGGATTCTCCTTTTCCAATATACAAAAGTATAAAATGTAAGCAGGTCTATCTACTCAATGTGAAAACCTAGCCTACCTGGATGCCAAGCAGCTGCACAATGTACTTTCTAGCTCCATGAAGGTATTCCCTGGTGAATGATGAGTTTAAAATCCGTGGTTTCGCACTCCTTCAGCCGGAATCTCCCTTCCCCATGGCTCCCATGCTTTGGAGCAGCCTAGAAGGGTTTTTAGAGCAACCCTTGTCTGTTTTTGACTAAATAAGGGAGAATGGGATTATAAAACTCATTTCTGGGATTTCTGGTCCGTCATTTTTCTATAGCGGACTGCCAACCACTATGGTTGTACCGCTATAGCGACCTAAATTCTGCAACAGTGGACTCAAATTTTTAGCACGGACAGTCTTCAGTAAAACAGTTATAACTTTTTACTCGGGAAGCGGATTAACAAATGGTCAGTGGCATTGGAAAGAGGACTCCGAGATATTTAATTTAGTGGGTATTGGGACCCCTAACTTTTTATATTCTAGGAGGAATACTCGTTTGAAGTTGACCCTAGTTTGAACTTAACCCGAAACTAAATCGGTAAGGAAACTTTCAACTTAACTTTGTGTTAGGAGTATTGTATGACCATAGTACATACCAAATGTACTCTAATACTAAAGAATTAATCCTAACTCTTATTACGAATGATAGGAACCTGCCTTAACCATAAATATTTTCAGTAACGACGGAATAGGTCGTTATAACAGATCCCAATTTATCCATCGTTCGTCCCGCAATGATCTTTAAGGCTGAAGGAAAAGAATGAACCAGCCCCTAGAACCTTAATGCTTCTACCATGACAGTGTAAAAATAGCCTTACGCGAACCACTGAAACTCTCAAATTGCTCAGGTGTACCCAAGATTAACCGAAGTTTAATTCGATTATGCTTTGTCAAGGAATTTCTTTCTTCGAGTTGTACGAGACAAGTTAGATTACTCCTCCTCGAGTGCCCAAGAAATCTGGGGCCTCGTTGAAATACCAGATCAAAAAGAATTTCAAACATACAGACTAAACTTAATTTTCACACTACGAGGAACCAAAACTCATTGTGGCGACCCAGTCCACTATAGCAATATGCACTCTGCTATAGCGGAGGTCGCAATAGCGATGTGTCAATCGCTGGCGATTGAAATAGGACAGAAAGTCATAAAGCTCCCCAAAAGTACCCATTTTACAACACACTTAATTTCCTGACGTTCCGGAACAACCCCTTCACGTCAACCTACATACCGAGAGTTCTACGTATCCGAATTTAATTATGAAAAGTCTCCCAGACTCCTTTATGTATTAGCTAAAAGGTAAACTAGCTCAACACAAGACACGTTACCCAATCCTCACTCGGATTACCCTAGACCATACCTTGCTCAAAAATCATCCAAGACTAGCCTAGCATTAAAATTCTAACTCCTAACCCGAGAAAATCTTAACTGGGCAATTACACCCTAAGCAATGATATACCAAACATAATATTACCAAACACTACACTGTGTTTTCCCCTTAGGACTTCTACCTTATGACCCTTTTCATCCTTCCATGATCAATACATAAAGATTGACCATCTAGAGTATAACCACTAACCAATACACCACTATGGGTTTCATTAAGGCATAGATTTTCCACCATCTCTTACATTAGTCTATTTAACCCTCATCAATCCATCATTTATAACTAACCAATTTTTAGTTATCACCCGAGGTCAATCTATGCTTATTTAGCCTCGCTACTAGCTTATAACTAGTCAAATTACCAACTCAATATGTCTCAATCACTCAAGGAAAAATAACAACCGATTAATACCATATCCACCTATTTCTTTTTTATCGCACATGGGTATTAATCCTAATTATTCATGCACTAGCTCAACTAGCAATTTAAAACAACCATGGAATGAAAAATAAAATAAGGGAAAATAGGACAGGGACTATGCCCTACCCATCCCGCTATGGTGACCCCCAACAGTAGCAGTTCAGAAAATTTACCATTCCCTATAAAATCCCCTCATTCTCCTTCCCTATTTTCACATTAACACGTGAAAACATGTTACGGTCTTAAAACATAACCTTAAGACCAACTTCAACTATGCATAGTTGAGAATTTAGCACGATATTATCATAAAATTAGTTAGGAAACACCCCAGAACCGCACACAATAACACATTCCCACTATCATGCACTACTAGTCCCCCTTTTTCCTTCCTATGGTTCCCAACCAATCCTGACTGTCCTGAAACCGGAGCTTCCCCACAGTCCACAATCCCTTTTTGTTCCCTTACCATCTATTCAATACACATAAGCACAATCTCAAGTCTAAAGCTTAAACGCTCAATCAAATCAGTTTCATTACCTTTTGTTGCCCCATGGATGACCGTTAGCCGATCCATCCATACCTTCACATAGCCTATCCAGCTAGATACCAATTAAAACCTTCCAGGTTCCAATTTCCATTGCTTGTGTCATCTCAATCGGAGTCAAAAGACATCCTTTTTCCTTATCGAGATACCAATTGGAATCGAGAGATACCAATTGGTCTCAACCCATACAAATAAGTGACAAACCGCATAAAAGGAATGAAAGAAGAGAGATGTTTCCTAGAATGTTTTATAGCTTCCTAAAGATTAGATGTGGACGTCAACACACCAATCCGTAGGACTCTATTCGAAATTTTGCTCTTGCACTGGGAGACCAGTAACCTAGGCTCTGATACCATCTGTCACGACCCAACCTACCGGGTCGTGCGGGCGCCTACTCTATGCACCAAGATAGATAAAACCTTACCACCCGTCCAACAAGTAAATGCGCAAAAACTCAAGTATAACCATAAACCTTCATTTTTGATACATGAAAACCTTTACAACCTTTTATTCAGGAAAACTCCTTTATGAGGAAATACAATACAACCCATTTTACAACTTTAAAACACATTCCCTAGGACCTAGTCTAAACAGGTACAAGAGCTACTATAGGATTTATGCAGAAAATATAAAAGAGACACAACTTCCGTCATGGAATTGAAAGACAGAAGCTGTTGGAGATCACCATCATCATGTACCTATGAAACACCACCAACCCTATAACTAGACTATACCAAAAAGGTATAGCAAGAGTAGAATCAGTACAAACACACATATACTGGTAGGCATCATCGGTCGACCCGAATCTACTCATACCATCATATAAGAAAAATCAGGGAAAGCATGAAAATAACCAATATAGTTCCATCCTCCAACATCCTTTTTTCTAACTAAAATCCAAACCACAACCCTTCATGTTCCTTTCGCTGCCAACTCCCTCACTCTCACAACTTTCCAAGTCACCTTAGCCCTTATACTTCCCAAGTCACCTTGTCACCTAGACTTTCCAAGTCACCTTGACATTACTCGCCATTTATGCCTATACCCGGACTTACATTCCCTTAACCCAGTCAACCACTATGACTCAACAACCCAGAGTAAACCCAACTACTTAGTGACGTAGACTACACCCATCGTACTATCACTTACTAGTATAAAACTTCCCCAATGACCCCCAGGGCCATACCCTACAAGTAACCACAGCCAACATAATAAACAGACCACAAGTCTCTTCCTTAGCTCATCAACCGCACGTAACAAGTCTAACCGACATTGACAATTCTTAGTGACAAAAAACCTGTACCTCATTTTTACGTAATTCGGACCAAACAAGGATCCCTAGGACATCATATATGCCAATAACATGTGACCCCTGTTCGCAGAAGAATCACCTTGTCACTTAAGAACACTTACTTGGCCTTTTAAGGACCAACTATACACTAAATAATAATAATAAATACCGGCCCTCTGAGGAACCCACATGTGCAGAACATCAATAACAGATAACCCGGTTCACTCAAGGAACCAACAAGTGAGGAACAACAAGTAACAATTAGAACCGTAACAATAAAATTTCAGACTCTCAGTTTTCCTTCTAAACTTATCAACCACGTGGAACAGGTTCAACAACCAACTTACACAGTGAGCAAGTAACAATAGCATACACCCTTTTTTATATTTCCCGGACCGACCAAGGATCCCTATACCAACACCTAGTGTTAATATGAAATTCTCGGCCCACCCCAGGACCAACCCCACAATCAAGTATAACAACCCAGCCTATCGAGGACCATATGCAATATCACAAATCATAAACACAACCCGATCCACTCAGGGAACTATTATTAAATACAACAATACTTTAAAGTAAACCTGTACCAGGTGTGGTACCCGAGCCAACCAGTTAGTATCCCATACCAGGCATGGTACCCGAGTCAACCGTTAGTATTTTTTTACCAGGCGTGGTACCTGAGCTAAACATAAGCATACCCGTACCAGGTGTGGTACCTGAGCCAACCATTAGTATACCCGTACTAGGAGTGGTACCCGAGCCAACCGTTAGTATACCTATACCAGGCGTGGTACCCAAGCCAATTGAATGTCACACAAATCCACAGTCACAAATAATGAACAATCAACACTTGTAAACCAATAAGCAATAACACCTAGTTCATTTTGCAAGACTGATAACAGGACCCTTAGACATTCCTAATCATTCCCTAAGCATGCAACTAATACAATACTTAGACAAAAGTACATAAACATACAATCCATACAGGAATCAATAACCATCACCTAAGTGTTCAACATGCCATCCTGGTCTACACTAAGACCAACCCCACACTTAAGTTTAACCATTAAACCCGATACACTCATGGGACCATCAACAATTAAAAACAACCGTATATAATTAGACCCTCCTGAAGACTAGCCCCCTGATTTATCATTTAGACACATGTCCGCAGATACGTCAATTTTAGACCATTCTTTTAAGACAGATACAACATGGGGAAGAGATACCCCAATATTGGTTCCTTAACCGTTCTAGTTTATATCTACTTCCTTTATATCAAGAACATCCCCGAACTTTATCTAAGAATTCTCCTTTTCATTAGCCATTTCATTACCCAAACATTTTCCGATTCCCTAAACCTTTCCGATATCCCAGTCCTTGAAATCCTATCATTTTCCATTCCTAAATAACATATACAACCCAAAATATAACATAATTCAACAATCCAATTCCACCCAAGCCGAGTTCACAAATAACCAACACCACAGTCTACCTGACTCCGTGCTTGAAGGACTAATCATGGATTCTCCTTTTTCACTATACAAAAGTATAAAATGTAAATAGGTCTATCTACTCAATGTGAAAACTTAGCCTACATGGATGCTAAGCAGCTGTACAATGCACTTTCTAGCTCCATGAAAGTGTTCCTTGGTGGATGATGAGTCTGAAATTCGTGGTTTCACACTCCTTCGGCCGGAATCTCCCTTCCCCATGGATCCCATGCTTTGTAGTAGACTAGAAAGGTTTTTGGAGCAACCCTCGTCTGTTTTTGACAAAAGAAGGGAGAATGGGATTATAAAACCCACTTCTGGGCTTTCTGGTTTTGTCATTCCGCTATAACGGACTGCCAAACGCTATGGTGGTACCACTATAGCGACCTAAATTATGCTACAATGGACTCAAATTTTCAGCACGGACAGTCTTCAGTAAAATAGTCATAACTTTTTACTCGGAAAGCAGATTAATGAATGGTCGGTGGCATTGGAAAGAGGACTCAGAAATCTTTAGTTTAGTGGGTATTGGGAACCCTAACACCTTATATTCTAGGAAGAATACTCATTTGAAATTGACCCTAGTTTGAACTTAACCCAAAACTAAATCGGTAAGGAAACTTTCAACTTAACTTTGTGTTAGAAGTATTGTATGACCTTAGTAAATATCAAATATACTCTCATACTAAAGAATTAATCCTAACTCTTATTGAAAATGATAGGAACCTGCCTTAACCGTAGATATTTTCAGTAATGACGGAATAGGTCGTTACACTCCCCCTGCTCAACAAAATTGGGAGGTTGCTCCACATACACTTCTTCTTGGAGATCACCATGAAGAAATGCATTCTTAATATCCAACTGATGTAGCAGCCAATTCGCAGAAGCGTCCAGAGAAATAAATAAGCAAACGGAAGTGAGTTTGGCCATCAGAGAAAAAGTATCAGAATAATCCGCCACATAAGTCTGAGCATATCCTTTAGCCACCAGTCTAGATTTCAGCCTAGCCACAGAACCATTAGGATTTAATTTGACCATTAAAACTCATTTACATCCTACTGCCTTCTTTCCTTTTGGTAAGTCCACCAAATCCCAAATGTGATTGTTATCTAACGCATATATCATCTTGAGCATTGCATCATACCACCCAGGGTGAGTCAAAGCTTCCCTAACTATTTTGGGTACAACAATAGAATCTAGAGAAGCAATTAAAGAGCAAGATGCGAGAGATAAGTGGTCATATGAGATAAAATTAGCAATGGAATATACTGACTAACACTGATGCTTACCTTTATGAAGAGCAATAGGAATGTTAAGATTTTCTGTTGGAGAGGGATTGACCGTAGGAGGATCTGATGATGAAAGAATTGGTGCAGGACATGTATCACTAGTCGCTTATCGCCTGGAATAAACTTGAACTATTGGCAGCTTTGTTTGAGAAGGAGGACATCAGAAGACACAATTTTAGTTGACTGCTAAACACTAGCAGGACTATCCTTATGGTGTTCTGAGCTCGGTGGAGTGGTCTTATAGATGAGCCATTCTTCTTCCTCCCCCTGAGAGGAAGAAGTGTCCGGAGAGGAAAAAAAGATATGTTCTCAAAGAATACCACATCTATCGACACCATATATCTGTTAAGGGTTGGATAGTAGCACCGATAACCCTTCTATAAGCGAGAATATCCCAGAAAGACACACTTCAAAGCCTTTGGATCTAGTTTAGTAACATGGGGTCACACATCGGGAACATAACATGTACTCCCAAAGACCCTTGCTTCTAATTAAAATAATGGCTTATTAGGAAAGAGAACACTATAGGGAATATCACCATTAAGCATTGTGGATGACATGCGATTAATTAAAAAACTAGTTGTGGATACCGCATCTGTCAAAAATTGCTTATGTACCTTCATTTGGAATAACAAAGAACGAGCATTCTCAAGCAAATGGCTATTCTTTATGTAACACCCCAGGTGTTTTAAGGTTAACTTCGTCCCATATCAAAGGCTTGCGAGCCTAAATTTGAGAATTTTATTAACATCGCACGTATTTAAAAATATTTGATTTAAAGGTTGAATTTGGTAAAAAGTAATATTTTTATTGACTTCTTAAAATATTTTAAATATTTATGAAAAAAACTTTTATTACGATATATTTATGTATGTATTTATTTTACAAGAGTTTTGGAATTTATTTATATTTTAATGGAGATAGTAAATTTAGTTATGTTAGAAATTATTATAATATGAAGTAGGCTTTATTTGATATAATTTTCTATTAATTATGGTATATTCAAAAAGATATATATATTTTATCATGAATCTAAGCAATATCCGCATGCATACGTAATGTGATGAAAATATTTTTTGGCTGTGTCACCCCACTTCCACGTGAAAGTGGAGGGAGTAGACAACATTTTTCTTAAGGATGTAAATGGATGCCATTTGTCCATTATTTACCATTATTCATTAAATATCTATATGTAGTACTTGTTACTTACATTAAGTTGGAAGATATTAATCTTGTCTATCCTTTATATATATGTACATAGCCTATCTTAATTTAAGCTTTAGCAACTTTTATCCCTTTTAAAAACAAATCTCTATAGGATGATGCACTACTGTTCTACCGCAAGCTAAAGTGGATATTTTGTGGGATAATTATTCTGATGCTTTATTTGATCTCCAAAATAAATTAATCATTTACATCGAGTTATTCGAGTTTAGATTCTAGGTATGTAAAAGTTATTTTATTTTTTTTGGCATGATTTCTTACGATTTGAAATCTTCGTATCTATTGTACTATCGAAGAGTCGATTATTAGATGTCTCTAAATTATTATTGGTGTTATTCTTGCTATAAAATTCATATTTGGTGATGTTGGTTTAGTGTTAAGTTGGAAGGATGTGGTGTATATTTGTGATTATCAGATGACTGTAATGGTCGGGTTTATCGTGGTGTTATGATTGTGGAATGGAGGAGGTACGGTGGTTCTTGGATATTTGTGGGATGCCTTAAAGTTTGGATTGTATTGTATTGTATATTGCATACTGCATCATGTTTTATTATATTTTTATTTGTGGTTGCCTAGAGGGCTCACGAAAACCTGTAAGGCGTGAGACCTGTCCACATGGTTGAGCCCGTGGCTTTGTGATGGCCTGTAAGGCGTGAGATCCTTCCACATGGTCGATCCCATATCATTATGAGGACCTGTAATGCGTGAGTATTTTTTCGCATGGCCTCCTTGGTGTAGTGCTCTCCTGTAAGGTGTGAGTTTGTTTTGCAGGTTGAGCCTTTGTATTGTGTTGTTCATCTCATATTGCATTCATATGTTATGATTATTTTGGTTATTTGTATCTGAAATTTTGGAAGTGATACGTGGTCGAGGTTGTGGTTGTTGTGGGGCCTCGAATAGGGGAAATTAAGGTAGTTTTGGGCTGACGTGATGTCTATGTAGGTTGTGGCTGAGACGCTGGTATTATTCCTATTTTTACTTTCTTCATATTGTGGTTTCTGTTTTGGGTTATACTATTTCATTTATTCTATTTCCTTACATATTCAGTACATTCTTTTGTACTGACGTCCCCATTGCCTAGGGGCGCTGCATTTATGCCTGCAGATTATCAGGTAGACAGTGGTCCTTGTTGCGTGTGGTCGAGTTCAGTTGATGATTGGTACGCTCTGTTCATTCCGGAGTTGCTGAGTCTAGAGTTTTCCTTGATTTTATATTAGTAACGGGTATGTCGGGGCCCTGTCCCGACTCGTGGTTAGCAGTTTTTCATCATTAGAGGCTTGTAGATATCTGTTGTGGGTTTGGGAGTCAGTTTGGCCTGGTTGGCCTTGTATTATCCTTTTGTTATATTTGAGTTTATTTCCATTGTATTTCATTTTATTTGGTTTGATCTCTATTGGTTCGCTCGATCAAGTGAGGAACAAGGTGCCAGTCGCGCCTCGCTGAGTTTGGGGCGTGACACTTTCACTCAGCCACCTCATTTTGAGAGGGTGTATCTACACATGAAGATTGATGAAGAATACCATATTGATTCATGTAGGTCTGGAATGACGCTGATATGAATTTTTTAGCCTTGTCACTCCTCAATATATGTACAAAAGCATTAAACTGTGTCTTAATCTGAGCACAAAAATTAAAGAAATGGGAGAACACTTCAGAACAATTTTTCATAAAGTAAATCCATGTTATTCAGAAAATATCATCCACAAAAGTAATAAAATATTTAAACCCAGACTTAGACACAATGGGACATGGTCCCCAAATATCTGAATGAACTAATTCAAAAACAAAATCAGCTTGTTTATTATTTCTAGGACTTAACGAGCTTTTATGGTGTTTTGCAAAATGACAAGACTCACAGTCTATTAAAGGTACATTATGAAACTGAGGACATAATTTCTTCAAAACCGGTAAAGAAGGATGTCCCAATTGACAATGTGCTTCAAATAATGAGGTGATACTGGAGCAAGCAACTGATGGAGGTGTCCAATCATCAAGAATGTAGAGATCGTCCGCTGATACATGTCCTTTACCAATAATATGTTTCATCATAAGATCCTGAAAAAGACAATAATCAGAAAATAATGAGACAAAATATTTTAGTTCTTTGGTAAGCTTACTCACAGAAGTCATATTAAAGGCAAGGCAAGGTAAACCTAGCACAGAGGACAAAGTAATAGATGAATTGGGGTTAACGGTCACCGATCCCTCATGGTATAACTAGACCCATCAACTATGGTAACAGAGGTTGGTGCTTTATGTGACCAAAATTTAGAGAAAATTTTGGGATTACCTGTCATGTGATCTGTTGCACCCGAATCAATGATCCAGTTGCTTGAGGAGGAAATGAGACATTTGCTAGCTGACTCAGTAAAGGCAGGGACTGAAGTGGTTTCATTCATTGATTCCTGATATTTTGTAAGTCTTGCATACTCAATGATCGAGATTGTAACAGTTGAGTGTGAACCAGTACTGATAGCAACAATGACAATCTAAATTTGTTGGTTAGGAATCTGTAATTTCTTATAGTTTTTCTTTATGTGCCCGGGTTCCTTACAATAGCGACAAGTATTGTCATTGTCACCTCCTTTGTTATTGTTCCATCTCCCAGCATCACTGTTTCCTCCTTTGTTATTGTTCCATCTCTGGGCATTATTGATGTTGTTCCACCTTTCTGCATCATTGTTATGGTTTTATTTCCCTGCATTATTGTTATGGTTTCATTTTCCTGCATCATTATTATGATTTCATTTCCCTGCATCATCGTTATTGTCCCATCTCCCTGTATTATTGTTATTGTTCCATCTCCTTGCATTATTTCTTCCTCATCCTCCTTTTGCAACAAACACATTGGTCTGCTAATTGGATTGAGTACTCTTTATCACACCCCGAGGTTACCCCTAGACGTAACACGAGACTTGGGACCACAAGTGCCCTAAGCTAACCCTTGGATTGAGTTAAGCTCTATCGCACGACATGATCATGAAAGAAGCAAAGTTTTCTAAGATATCTCATAGCTTCCCTATCATATATATGGTGTGTTTCACACACATGAAAAAGACTCTACTCGATGTGGCTTTCAGACATCCTAGGACTCTTGAACCTGAGGCTCTGATACCATGTTTGTCACCCCCCGAGGTTACCCCCTAGATGTAACACGGGACTTGGGACCACAAATGCCCCAAGCTAACCCTTGGTCATAGCATCCTCAAGCATAACATAAAGTAAGCAGAAGCACAATAGATAAAGTCGGAATAACATAATAGGAGAGTCAAGTCAAATAGGAATACAAGATCCATACGAAGACTTAAATACTGTCTATGTCTGAAAAGCCTCTACTCATAACATAAAGAGTTGCTAGGACAAGACTCTAGCTAACTTGAAATACGGAAATAAAAGCTAACACACGCTAAGAACATAACTAGTCCTCGACCTAAGAGGAATCACCGACAGCTTACAGATAGAGTGGCCTGGAAGCTCTAGCCACATGCCTGGGAAGGGACTTCTGAATCTGCATCATCAAAAGATGCAGCGCAAAATATGCGTCAGTACTATAGGATGTACGGAGTATGGGAGAAATGCATGAATCATGATAAAAATAGTTTAAAACATGTTTAAGAATGAACTTATTACGTAAAGAAAGAACATGGATAAATATCGAGGTATAAAACATGAAATATGAAATAAAGCTTAAGTTTCATAGTATAGAATCATATAACTTCATAGCTTGAAAATAAATATGTGGAAGTTTTTCCTAACCGATATTAAACCATACTGAGCTACATAGAGTCCAGTGTCATGTACCTCACTGAAAAGAGTTGTCCTAACCGGCCAAAGTTAGAACCATGTCGTACCAGAATCCTGTCATGATAAGCCACAGAGGGCAACCTACGGTGGCAACGTAGTTTTGGACTTGGGTTATCTGAACCCTCATTTCTCGGTGCTAAATACTACTCCCAAAACATATAACTTGAGCTCATATACATGTGACATATCTGATGCCAAACTTGTTCATAACGTGTTCATACCCCATATTGTCATACTACTCATGAATTAGGATTTAGAAATCGATTCATGAGCATTGATGGAACATCGGATGTCTTGTCTTGCATAATACTTCATAACTTGTGAAATTTACATACTTCATGACTTGTAAAAACCTTGCATGACTCTAGTTCAATTTCATGATACATATATTTTCATAGAACATAGGAACTAGGCATGCACATGCTTGAAAACCTATAAGGAACATGCTATCAAAATCCAATTTGCTTAAATCAACTTCATGCATGTAGGAATTCCCATGGTTAAACTTAAATTCATGAAATAAGAGTTAACATGTAAAAACCTGTGCGAAATCATGCAATTTTAATAGTACTTTCATAATCAAATCATGAGAAGACCATATTTAGCAAAACCCATGAGAATTGGGTATCAACCCAAATTTGAAAACCATGAAATCAAATTTTGAATTAGGGATTTTGGGCACAAGGGTGAAAGAAACCCATTGTTGATTACCTACATACATTGATTGAAGATAACCCACTTGAATTGGAAATACTTGGAGGCTTGAACTTGGAGCTTGAGACTTTAAGCTTGGAGAAGAATTTCCCTTTTTGGGAGGGGAGTGAAGTAATGAGAAGGAACTTAGGTTAATGAGGGTGAAAACTCTTCTTGAAATAGTTAAAATGATATCATTTAGGAAATAAAAGAGTGGATAATAACTAAAATACCCCTGGGACATGATTTAGAAAAATTTGGAAAATGGTCAATTTCAGGGATCACGAGTTAGTTCTACGGGTCGTCGTTTGAATCACGACCCGTGGTTCCAACTCATGGTTTCTGACAGAAAAGTCAGGCTACTGAAGGAAGTTCACGAGTCAACAGGACGGACTCGTCGTTTGAATGACGGATCATCATTTGAACTCGTGGTTCCTGGGGACCTTAGTTGACCCCTGGTCAAACCACGATTCAAGACTACGGTTCATCGTTTGGATGACGAGTCTTAGAGTTGAGCCGTCATATCAGAGGGACTTGCCAACCGTCTGATCTGAGTTCCACGAGTGGACAGGACGGACCCGTGGTTTGAACTACGGTTCATAGAACCAACTCGTGGTTCCAGACCAGAGGCTGAATTAACTAAAGGGAATCACAGTTCTATTCCACGACCCGTGGTTTGAACCATGGTCCGTGGTTTGGACCCGTCCTTTCTGAAATATAAAAAAATTCTTAGATTTTAACTTAGATGGTTGGTTTGATTTTTGGAGTGTTACAATATCTCTCCCTTGGGATCATTCGTCCTCGAATGAAGACTAAACAAGGGAAAATTGAAGAGAAAACAGCCCAACCAGCAACAGAACATGGAAACCAAAAAGTAAACATAAAACTGAGCTTTTCAACTTGATAACGTGATAAACTAACTTCGTAAAACATGGATGCATGCTAGAATCATGAGAGGAACTGGTGGAATAGAATCGGAGGGACATACTAAGGAGGAAACTAGTACCTTAAGCTGTAACTGAATCGAAAGGAAAGAGATGAGGATATTTGGCCTTCATGGCCTCTTCCGCTTCCCAAGTAGCTCCTTCAACAAGCTGATTTCTCCAAAGAACCTTTACCGAAGCAACTTCATTATTTCTCAACCTCCGAATTTGACGATCAAGGATCTCTACGGGAACCTCCTCATAGGTGAGACTATCCTTCACACCCACATCCTCCAAAGGGACAATCAAGCTCGGATCACTAATACACTTCTTCAACAAGGAAACATGAAAAATGAGATGAACCGTTTCCAACTCTGATGGGAAATCCAACTTATAAGCAACCTTACCAACCTTCCTCAGAAACTGATAAGGACCTACAAAATGGGGACTAAGCTTCCCCTTCTTACCAAATATCATCACACCCTTCATGGGTGACACCTTTAAGAAAACCCAATCATCAACTTCAAATTCTAACTCCCTTCTCCTCACATCCGCATAAGATTTCTGTCGACTCTAATCGGTCTTCAACCTCTCCCTAATAAGCTGAACCTTCTCCATAATCTCATGAACTAAATCTGGACCAATCAAGGTTGCCTCACCTACCTCAAACCAACCAATAGGAGACCTACATCTCCGGCCATAAAGTGCCTCATACGGAGCCATCTGGATGCTAGAGTGAAAACTGTTGTTGTAGGCAAACTCGATAAGAGGTAAGTTATCATCCCAATTACCTTTGAAATCAATCACACACGCTCTCAACATATCCTCCAAAGCCTGAATAGTGCGCTCTTCCTGACCGTCTGTCTGAGGGTGAAAAGTTGTGCTAAGCTTCACCTGGGTACCAAGACCTTTCTAAAATGCTCTCCAAAACTGAGATGTAAACTGAGGACCTCTATCAGAAATGATAGACAAGGGAACACCATGTAATCGAACTATCTCCCGGATGTAAAGTCTAGCATAATCGTCTGCTGAATCAGTAGTCTTAATATCCAAGAAGTGGGATGACTTGGTCATCCGATCGATAATCACCCAAATGGAATCATGTTGCCTTCGAGTACGAGGCAAGACAGTAATAAAGTCCATATTGATTGCTTCCCATTTCCAAGTGGGAAGGTCAATATCTTGAATCATGCCACCCGGCCTTTGATTCTCCACCTCTACTTGTTGACAGTTGGGACACTTAGCCACAAACCCGGCTATGTCCCTCTTCATACCATTCCACCAAAAGACTTCCCATAGATCACGGTACATCTTAGTAGCACCCATATGAGTGGAATATCTAGAACTGTGAGCCTCAGTCAGAATCTGTTGTCTCAACCCATCTACATCTGGCACATATAAGCGACCCTGATAACGAAGCACACCATCTCCCTCTTGGGAGAAAACCTCCACCCGCTGCTGATGAACTGCACCCTTAAGCTGAAATAAAATGGGATCCTTGTCTTGCTTTGCCTTCATCTCAGCTACTAAAGATGATTCAACACCATTTTTTACAATCACACCACCTTCTGCCGAGTCCATAAGGTGAACTCCCAACCGAGCTAGCCTATGAACCTCCTTAACCAATTCCTTCTTCCCATCTTCAACAGAAAACACACTTCCCATGGACAATCTACTCAAAGCATCCGCCATAACATTGGCCTTACCCGGATGGTAAAGCACACTCATATCATAATCCTTAAGTAGCTCAAGCCATCTCCTTTGTCGCAAATCAATTCATTTTGAGTGAACACATACTGAAGGCTCTTATGACGATGAATACGTCCACATGCACACCATAAAAGTAATGTCTCCAAATCTTCAAAGAAAATACCACGGCTGCCAACTCAAGATCATGAGTAGGATAGTTCTTCTCATGAGTCTTAAGCTATCTCGAAGAATAAGAAATCACTCTACCACGCTGCATCAAAATACAACCCAAACCAAACCTAGAAGCAATCCAATACACAACAAAATCATCTAGGCCCTCGAGTAGAACTAACACTGGAGCTGTGGTCAATCTAGTCTTTAATTCCTAAAAGTTCTTCTCACATAAGTCAGACCACTGAAATTTTACCTTCTTCTGAGTCAATCGGGTCAAAGGGGCAGCGATGGAAGAAAATCCTTCCACAAACCTCCTGTAGTAACCAGCCAAACCCAAAAAGCTCCTAATATCAGACGGGGAAGTAGGTCTAGGCCAGTTTTTTACTGCCTCTGTCTTTTGAGAATCAACTCGGATACCATCACTAGTCACAATATAACCCAGAAAGGCAACTGACTACATCCAGAACTCACACTTGCTAAACTTAGCAAACAATTATCTATCCTTGAGAGTTTTCAACACAACCATCAAGTGGTCTGCATGCTCCTCCTCACTCTGAGAGTAGATGAGGATATCATCAATGAAAATAATCACAAACATATCCAGGTACTGTTTGAACACATGGTTCATCAAATCCATAAAGGCTGCAGGAGCATTCGATAGACCAAAGGACATCACAAAAAATTAATAATGACCATACCTAGTCCTGAAGGCTATCTTTGGGATATCACACTCTCTAACACGAAGCTGATGATAACCGGATCTAAGGTCAATCTTGGAGAAGAAACTAGCACCCTGAAGTTGATCGAGTCATCAATCCTTGGAATGGGATATTTATTCTTGATTGTGACCTTGTTCAACTGACGGTAGTCAATACACATTCTAAGAGAACCATCCTTCTTCCGAACAAACAAAACTGGGGCACCCCATAGAGAAATGCTAGGCCTGATGAAACCTTTATCGAGAAGATCCTTCAACTGATCTTTTAATTCTTTAAGTTCTGCGGGATCCATTCTATAGGGAGGAATAGAGATAGGATTCATATCCCAAAGTCTATCTCCCGCTCGGGAGGGACTCTGGGCAAATCCTTGGGAAACACTTCTAGAAACTCATTCATAATAGGAACAAACTGAAGGGATGGGGTTCGGATTCTGTGTCCATAACCCGCACTATGTGATAAGCATACCCCTTTGAAATCATCTTCCTAGCCTTAAGATAAGATATGAAATGTCCTTTCGAGGAAGGGGGACTACCTTTCCATTCTAAAATGGGTTCATTTGGGAACTTGAAACTTACCACATGGGTACGGCAATCAACAGAGGCATAACATGCATACAACCAATCCATACCAAGGATGATATCAAAATCAGTCATCTCCAACTCTACTAGATCCGCTGAAGTGACTCTACGAAGGACTGAGATAGGGCAATTTTGGTAGATCCTTTGGGCTAAGACTGACTCACCAACAGGAGTAGAAACACAAAAGGGTTCTAAAAGCAATTCAGGACATACTTTGAATTTGCATGCTACATAAGGGGTCACAAAAGATAAGGAAGCACCGGGGTCCAACAAAGTATACACATAGAAAGAGAAGACTTTCAACATACCAGTAACAATATCTGGGGAACCCTCCTGATCCTGACGAGAGGACATAGCGTAAAGGCAGTTCTGGCGCTGACCACCAGAACTAGAAGTTGTGCCCTACTGGGCTGGTCTACCTCCTGAAGCTGCTGGGGCAGACTGAGTCCTACCACCTCCATGCCCCTTCTTAGCTGAAGGGTAATCTCTAATCAAGTGTCCAGCCTGTCCACACCCAAAGCATGAACCCGTGACCAAATAACACTCTCCCAGGTGATTCTTCCCACACTTGCTGCAACTAGGATGGGAAAGTCCCTTAGCAACAATTCCCTGAGACTGGGAATAGGAACCAGGTCCTCTACCACCCTGTTCATTATGAGGCCTCTAAGCCTGGGTAGGAGCACTAGCAGAAAAATGCACGGATCCTGATAACTTCTTCTGGAAAGAAGAGTGATGTCCACCTTCGGACCTGTGGTGACCAAAACTTGATCCCTCGGATCTAGCTCTCTTATTCTCCCTCGCCATCTCCCTAAGCTTGTCCCCCTCAATCTGTTGGGCATGAATCATAAGTCGGGAAGTATTCATATCACTCAATAGCAAAAGCAGACCTACACTCTTTCTTCATCGTATCAGAAACCCCATAGATGAACTTGCTCATTTGATCATACGGGTCGGCTACCATGGAGGGAGCATATCTAGACAACTGAGTGAAC
This sequence comes from Jaltomata sinuosa, assembly GCA_003996215.1. Taxonomy (NCBI): domain Eukaryota; kingdom Viridiplantae; phylum Streptophyta; class Magnoliopsida; order Solanales; family Solanaceae; genus Jaltomata; species Jaltomata sinuosa. Next base: position 140,566 of record QJPP01003193.1, on the reverse strand, counting down.
TTCAGACTATACTCTTGAACTGACATCGACCCCTTTCTCAAGTTCACAAATTCCTCCACCTTTGCTTGCCTCAACTCTCAAGGACAAAACCTATTAAGGAAGGCCCTCTCAAAACACTCCCAATTCGTAGGGACCGCATCCCTCACCCTAGCCTCCTTCCATTGGGTAAACCAAATATGAGCTACATCCTTGAGTTGATAGGATGCAAACTCAACACAATCAACCCCAACCACTTGCATAACTTCGAAGATCTTCATCACTTCATCAATAAAGTTGAGCGGGTCCTCATTCACTTTTGAACCCCAAAATTTAGGTGGGTTCATCTGGACGAAGTCACGAACTCAGGCCGCTACCCCACCTTGAGGGTGGACTGGGGAAGGAGCCTGTTGATTGTCCTGAGTGGCCAAAGTCTGGTCTAGCAAATGGATGGTGTTTCTGAACTCTTCATTCGTGCCATCGAGGACGGAAATGGGAGGATTAGCATTTCGAGCGGCTCGGGAGGACATAGCACATCAAGGAGGCATAATCTGAAATGTATAAGATGAGGATTAGAGGAACATAAGAGTTAAGCTCTATTGCACTACATGATCATGAAAGAAGCAAAGTTTTCTAAGATATCTCATAGCTTCCCTATCATATATATGGCGCGCTTCACACACATGAAAAAGACTCTACTCGATGTGGCTTTCAGACATCCTAGGACTCGTGAACCTGAGGCTCTGATACCATATTTGTCACGCCCCGAGGTTACCCCCTAGATGTAACACGGGACTTGGGACCACAAATGCCCCAAGCTAACCCTTGGTCATAGCATCCTCAAGCATAACATAAAGTAAGCAGAAGCACAATAGATAAAGTCGGAATAACATAATTGGAGAGTCAAGTCAAATAGGAATATAAGATCCATACGAAGACTCAAATACTGTCTATGTCTGAAAAGCCTCTACTCATAACATAAAGAGTTGCTAGGACAAGACTCTAGCTAACTTGAAGTACGGAAATAAAAGCTAACACACACTAAGAACATAACTAGTCCTCGACCTAAGAGGACTCACCGACAGCTGACAGATAGAGTGTCCTGGAAGCTCTAGCCACGTGCCTGGGAAGGGACTCCTGAATCTGCATCATCAAAGGATGCAGCGCAAGATATGCCTCAGTACTATAGAATTTACCGAGTATGCGAGTAATGCATGAATCATGATAAAAATAGTTTAAAATATGTTTAAGAATGAACTTATTACGTAAAGAAAGAACATGGATAAATATCGAGGTATAAAACATGATATATGAAATAAAGCTTAAGTTTCATAGTATAGAATCATATAACTTCATAGCTTGAAAATAAATATGTGGAAGTTTTTCTTAACCGATATTAAACCATGCTGAGCTACATAGAGTACAGTGTCATGTACCTCCACTGAAAAGAGTTGTCCTAACCGGCCAAAGTTAGAACCATGTCATACCAGGATCCTGTCATGATAAGCCACAGAGGGCGACCTACGGTGGCAACGTAGTTTTGGACTTGGGTTATCTGAACCCTCATCTCTCGGTGCTAAATACTACTCCCAAAATATATAACTTGAGCTCATATACATGTGACATATTTGATGCCAAAAACTTGTTCATAACGTGTTCATACCCCGGATCGTCATACTACTCATGAATTAGGGTTTAGAAATCGATTCATGAGCATTGATGGAACACCAGGTGTCTTGTGTTGCATAATACTTCATAACTTGTGAAATTTGCATACTTCATGACTTGTAAAAACCTTGCATGACTCTAGTTTAATTTCATGATACATATATTTTCATAGAACATAGGAACTAGGCATGCACATGCTTGAAAACCCATAAGGAACATGCTATCAAAATTCAATTTACTTAAATCAACTTCATGCATGTAGGAATTCCCATGGTTAGACTTCAATTCATGAAATAAGAGTTAACATGTAAAAACCCATGTGAAATCATGCAACTTTAATAGTAATTTCATAATCAAATCATAAGAAGACCATATTTAGCAAAACTCATGAGAATTGGGTAAGAACCCTAATTTGAAGACCATGAAATCAAAATTTGAATTAGGGGTTTTGGGCACAAGGGTTAAAGGAACCCATTGTTGATTACCCACATACTTTGATTGAAGATAACCCACTTGAATTGGAAAGACTTAGGAGGCTTGAACTTGGAGCTTGAGAGTTGAAGCTTGGAGAAGAATTTCCCTTTTTGGGAGGAGAGTGAAGTAATGAGAAGGAACTTAGGCTAATGAGGGTAAAAACCCTTCTTGAAATAGTCAAAACGACATCATTTAGGAGTTAAAAGAGTGGGTAATGACTAAAATACACCTGGGACATAATTTAAAACAATCTGGAAAATGGTCAATTTCAGGGATCACGAGTCAGTTCTACGGGTCGTCGTTTGAATCACGACCCGTGGTTCCAACTCGTGGTTTCTGACAGAAAAGTCAGGCTGCTGAAGGAAGTTCACCAGTCAACAGGACGGACCCGTCATTTGAATGACGGATCGTCATTTGGACTCGTGGTTCTTGGGGACCTTAGTTGACCCCTCGTCAAACCACGAGTCAAGACTACGGTTCGTCATTTGGACGATGAGTCGTAGAGTTGAGTCATCATATCAGAGGGACTTGCCAACCCTCTGATATGAGTTCCATGAGTAGATATGACAGACCCGTGGTTTGAACCACGATCCGTAGAATCAACTCGTGGTTCCAGATCAAAAGCTGAATCAACCAAAGGGAATCAAGGTTCCATTCCACGACCCGTGGTTTGAACCACGGTCCGTGATTTGGACCCGTCCTTCCTGAAATATGAAATTTTTCTGAGATTTTAACTTAGATGGCAGGTTTGATTTTCGTGATGTTACACTCTCTGTGCGCAACACCCAACTGAAAACATCTTTGAGAGAGGTGATCTCAGAACTGAAGAGAATCTGTGATTTAGCAGTCTCAAACTCAGAGGGAAGTCCAGCTAAAAAACTCATTATAGCCATTTGTTCCCTCTGAGCTTGTTGCACCTTGATATTCGTACTGAATGGTAGAAGTACATTCAGTTCCTCATAGATTTTCTTGAACTCCATGAAGTGTGCAGTAAGTTACTTAACTTCCTTCTCAAAATGATAGAAAGCCTTGCAAACTTCATAAATCCGAGACAGGTTACCTTTACCAAAATAAAAATATTCCAAATAATCCATTAACTCTTTCACAAACTCATAGTGATTGACCAAACCAACTACTTCATTGTCAATAAAGTTTATGATTTGTAAGAGTAGTCTAGCATCATCTCTTAGCCAAGCCTTTTTAGCATCATTAGTTGGAGGATCTTGGATAAGATGATCATCCTCTTCAATACTACGCAAATAGACTCTTATTTTCCTACTCCAATCTAAATAATTAGGCCCCTTTAGTTTATAATCTGTAATTTTGGATAAGGCTGGAACAATTTCAGTCATGTAAGATTTATCCTCAGATATTTTAACTAATATTTAGCCAAGAAATTAATTAAGAAGAGCAAATGATCAACAATCTAACACCAAACTGGTTGACAAGAACAGTAAATCGCCACCCAAACTGAACTAAGCAGCTACAGAAGCACAAAGCAATCCATATTTAAAGTCACAGACGCAAAGGCGAAAAACGAACCTAGAAGAGAAGAGTATCCCACCAGTGATTTAAAATCATAAACTAATCAGGAATATATTGAAACTAATGAGACGATGTTGAGACAGAAAACCCAGATGTATACTGCCAGACTCAAGTAGCCAAAACCTTTTCCCAAGATGCCAGGAAAAGTTTCGAAATTTCTGAACCAAGATCTTGAGCCCTAGTGGGTCTGATACCATGAAAATCAACAGAAGTTCATATTTCATTATGTCATAATGACATGTACCTATACAGCAGCAAGAGGCTCTATCAAAGTTAAGAAAATATCCTATAGATCTCTCATATGATTCTTACAGATCTCTCATATGATTCAGCTAATTATATAAGGTAATAGAATATATTTATAATCTTCCTAGAATATCTGTAACAAACCTTTTAATGATAAACAATAAATTAGACTTACCATTACTACATTATGAATGATAATAGGAAAACATAACAAGAACATTATAATAGTACAAAACTTAGTACTGACTTTTTAATATTACAAAAGTGATCAGAGTTGGACGTAACACTTCAAGGGCCATGTACTTAAAATCTACGATCAATACATTTGGTTGATAAAAAATCATGCCAATAAGAGCGAGAAGAAGTGTAACGAGTTTTTTTTTAATTTTGTTTATTCGTAGGGTTTATGTTTACATGACATTAAAAAAATTATCATGTCAAATTTATTTTAATGCTGAATACAATTGAGTGATTTTTGAAGATAATACTCTTGAGTTGAGTGATTTTTTAATACAAAAAAAAAATGATTTTACTAGATAAATTCTCATATTTCAATGACCTTTTAAGATATTTAACTCACATAAACAACATCATTCCAATACCTAAATTGTCCGTCAACTTTTGGCAAAAAATCTCCAAATTCTTGATTCTTATTTGAGCTTTCTGCTCAAAATTAATTACTCAGTACTAAGTCTTAATTGGGTTATTAAACTCATTATAACCATAATCTGAACAACAGAACCAATATCTCCTTATTTGCCTTTCTTTATTTCTAGGTTTCCTCCAATAAGAAGCTTATATTATTGAGTTTCTTATCTCCATCTTATCCTATAAACGTTATACGTAGATAGCTAGATAGGGTGTATTAAAAGAGCTCTAATACCAAAACACATAGCGGATTTTTCATCCTAACGTAGCTGATTTTACGCTGACAGCATGTGAATTGTGATAACTCTAGTTGTTTATTATTGACCGGACACGCCTCTTAAGAAATTAATAAATAATAGAGATAATTTTATTATATTATCCTTTGAATATAATAAATTTAATATTTTAAAAAATAAATTGGGTAATGAATAGCATTTAATAGCAAGAATAAAATGAACACAAAATTATAAATTATCCATTAATTTTCTAAATTAAATAAGTATTATTAGACATCTATTTTAAAAGACAGATGGAGGGAGTATATTCTAGTCACAACGATTTACAAGTGTACCAAAAGAATAGAGAGAGATTAAAGTGAGTTTGTGTCAAATAGAGTTTCTTGTGTGAACTAAAAAAATATATCCAAAGGCCGAATTCAGTAATCGAGAGAAAACTGACATTGTAATGGTTCATGGTGAACTCTAAGTCACACGGCTGTACAACCATTGAAACAAAGCTCTAGGGATTGTTTGGTACGTGGAATCAATATTTTAAAAGGCAGTTTTGGGACTCGTTCTGGGACTCGTCTTGGGACGGGGCACTGGTAAAATGCCTCGGGGCTCATGTGTGAGACTTAGTTCCGTGAGACTCACGCCCTAAGCGCCCGATTGTACGTCCTAAACACGCCTAACGCTCAACGCTCGGGACTCGCTTAACAGTTCTTACACAAATTATGTGTCAAATTTCTTTTCCAACACTGTTGATCCTCATAATTCTTTAATATGGATAATGCTTAGTAACTTTTTCATCTATAGAAATAAGAAAATTGAGATTAACACAAATAACAAGTTGTGTTATTGCTTATTTACTATTTGAAAAAGTCGTGAGGGTACTGAATGTCACTTAACATTTTTTTAAAAATACATAGCCGAATTTTACATCTTCACTTGTCATTGATCTTCATATTTTTGACCTATGTCTCAAAATTTATTATATTTTATTATTTAAAAGTATTTTATTTTTATTAATGAAAAAGTGATGATTTTATTATAATACTAAAATTTATTGATTATTTCTTTTAAAGAGTTAATTGCATAGTATGATAGTCATATATTTTAAGAAATTGTAATTCTTTTATTGTTTGAAAGTTAAGATGTTAGAGTTGATTTGCATCTCACAATAGCTTTTATATCATTGTATTATTTTTACTTATAAAATTATGTTAGTAGTTTTATTTTTTATGAGTTTTTTTAATCACGTTTTGAATTTTAAAAAATTATTAATATATTTTTTATAATTTTTGTGTTATTATACTATTTTACTATATTATAAATTAAAAATTAAAGATCCATGGGGCTTGCGCCCCATGCCCCGGGGCTTATGCCTCGCTCCGTGCTAAGCAAAATGCATCGCCTCACGCCCCCGCCTTGTAAAACACTGCGTGGAATGTATATAATAATTTTGAAATAAAATTTGAGATTAACTTTATCTTATGCTTGGTGCAAGGTATTAGCTAATCTCGGAACTATGTATATAATAATTTTGAAATAAAATTTGAGATTAACTTTATCTTATGCTTGGTGCAAGGTATTAGCTAATCTTGGAACTATTTTATCCCACCATTTGTATTAAAATGATGGAATTACTATCTTATATGAAAGATGGGATAAAATAATCTATATCCCTACTTATTCCACCGTGTGTATCAAATATTTCTTCCTTGCATTAGAATATATATATATTGGCCCCCTTTCCATGGTTAAAGTGACCACAATATGAACTTTCCCCAGCAATATAAGCTGCAACCTGCATTGTAGTGGTTTGACTCATATAATAGCATCATTATCGTTGCTGCTTATAAATTATTTAAAAAAAAAAAACAGTAAATTATCACTACTGAAAAAGAATTAGCTATGTCTAAATTTTACAGCTAAACAATAAAATCCGTTGCTAATTTTATTTAGCAATAGATTATCAAAAATTATATTAGCTACAAGCAATTTAACGATAAATTAACAATGAAGTTGAAGGTTAATTCCAGTTTTTTTTTTTAACAAAAATGTGCTTATAGATGAGAAAAGAGAGAAGTACTTCCATTTCTCTTCCCCCTTTTTTTTTTTTTTTTTTTTTGCAAAAAGTTATTCAAACAACTTTTTCTGTTATCCCCCAAAAACACCTTATGTAATTTTTTACTTGAACTTGAAACTAAAATTTCCAACTTTGTCAATCCTTGATCTAATTTCACATGGGTGATATGCTTTCATAGGGATTCTCCCAGCAGAACCTTCACCAACCCTGGTTATCTGTTAGTACGTGGGGAAAAAATAATAGAAAAGAAAATCAAACATATCTTCACTTAGATCCTAAGACTATTATTGTTTGTATCAATTAGTGTAACAATAATAATCTACGTTTAGTGATAAAAATTTTATTTAAAAGTCACGTATCGCTGATTTATTATTGATTAAGTATTACTCCAATACTCCTACTTAGTATATGTCACTTATTACATTAATAATTTGTTGGTGAACTTGCCACCAACTGCCTTGTATGACGCTTATATAAGGAAACATATCTTCACACATTGAGTGTATTGTACTTTCGTCTAGTTATAGTGAGGGAACTGACATTAGCTCTAGTGCCGGCCATGGCTGCTCGAATGATTACATCTCGTCTTTCTCCCTCTTTTGCTTTCCTCTTCCAAGGTATTATTTCTTTATATTTTTACTAATCGCAGAAATGCACGGTAAGATTCTTGTGGTCCGCTCTTCTCCGGACACCACACATAGTGGGAGCTTATTGCACACAGGGCTGCCTTTTGTTTTTTTATATATCTATATGGCTATTCAGCTATTCTCCATCTGATTTTGCTCTACTCTCTTTTATTTCCCTGTGTGTTCTTTTGTTTGTCTGCTGATCGGTAATATGGAATGTTCAGAGTTATATTCTTTTTATTTTTTTATTTTGACCTGTTACATCTTAAAATTTGAACTATTTCTTCCAAGGCTACTGATATTGTCGATACATTGAGAAAGTTTAGTGTTCATCTCATGCTAGCTGATAAACTGGTCAATGGCTCTGGACATGAATGAGGAGAAGTTTAAAATATGTGATTCCTTTTATATGAAATAATGCTTGTTGAATTTACTTACAGATATTTATTACTAGTAGTATTTGTTGTTGTATCAACTGTGAAAAATATGGTTTCAATTCTTTATCCAATATACTATCGCGTAAAGAAAGAACGGAAAAAGGATCAAAAATGCCCCTGAACTATCTCAAAAGATCCAAATATACCCTTTATTTACCTATTTCATTAAAATAACCTTCCCTTCACCTTTTTGGCTCACATTTGACCTTATAAGTAATAGATATCCTTTTTAATTTATATTTTTCTCTCTTTATATTTTTAAAGTGACAATTGAGGCTCTGTCTTATCCCCACGTGCACATTTTTCTGCAGAGTGCTGGTTGAATTACAGATATGCTTTTAATTTTTCATATTTGTGATGGATAGTAGATTGGCTAGAGGGTTGACAATCTTTTCCAGATTTGCTTAATTCCTACTACACTTGACTGTGCAACATATAATTTTTCTTTTCTCTTCCCACAGTTGAATTATAATTTTGCTATGTTTGGTTAGAATTGGAGGTGTACCTAACATTTTCAGTGAATTATTCTGTTTATTGTATTGTTCAGGAAGAAACTCCCAAGTGGCCACAACAGCTTTTCGATACAGCACAGCAGCTGCCATTGATCAGGACCCCATCAAGCCTTCTCTTACCGTAGAATATACTAAACTTTTCATCAATGGACAATTTGTTGATTCTGCATCAGGTTAATGTTAATTCACCATAGTGGAATAATCATTTCTATTTTCCTATTCAAATTGGGGCTGATTCCTTGACCTTACTGCATCATAGGTAAAACTTTTCCAACCCTTGACCCCAGAACAGGAGAGGTGATTGCACATGTTGCTGAGGGTGATGCAGAAGATATTAACCGGGCAGTAGCTGCTGCTCGTAAAGCTTTTGATCAAGGACCATGGCCTAAAATGAGTGCTTATGTATCCACTTCTTGTCTCAGTATAATAATTGTTTTGACAAGCGCACACCTAATTCTTCTTGGTTCGTAACTGCAGGAGAGATCAAAGATATTGTTCCGCATTGCTGATTTGATTGAAAAACGTAATGATGAAATTGCAACACTTGAGACTTGGGACAATGGAAAGCCATATGAACAGGCTTCTAACATTGAACTACCAATGATGGTACGTCTACTGCGTTATTATGCTGGTAAGTCAACACAGAGGCAAATCCATGATATAGAGTGTGTGGGTTTAGAATGAGTGCCATCTTACTATATATATCTATTAATAAATAAACTATAGTATATGAACAAATACAGTTCTATTTCACTGCTTTTGTTTCAATAACTGAAGATACTTCGAGCTCTGAGGTTCTCCAACTTGTTCTGCAGGTTGGGCAGATAAAATTCATGGTTTGACTGTTCCTGCTGATGGACCCTATCATGTTCAGACATTGCATGAGCCAATTGGGGTTGTTGGTCAGATTATTCCATGGAACTTTCCTCTTCTCTTGTTTGCTTGGAAGATTGGACCTGCTTTAGCTTGTGGCAATACTGTTGTGCTAAAGACAGCAGAGCAGACACCGTTATCTGCTCTCTATGTATCGAAACTATTGCAGGAGGTACCACCAAAGTTTCTTCTTATATAGCTCAGAAAGAGTTTGTTTTAATCACTAACTAACCGATTTTTCTTCTCTTTTCATCATCATATCCCAGTAAGAGTATCAAATGTTTATTGAACTTTGTGACGATATATATCTGACACAGATTATGTTGGTGTAATATATCACAAATTACATAATTACAGTTGACAAATAAAATGAACAAAACTACATAAATATAATTCAGGCTGAGGCGCGGATATCTCGCTCTTTTAAAGAAGATTCAAGCCCACTGCGGCATAATCTATACCGATCCAGCAGTATCACTCTTGACTTGTCCCCTCCAGGATACAACAGTCCACCAACGTCGTGTAACTCAAGCAACAGATTATGTTTATTGAACTTTGTGACGATATATATCTGACACAGATTATGTTGGTGTAATATATCACAAATTACATAATTACAGTTGACAAATAAAATGAACAAAATTAAATAAATATAATTCAGGCTGAGGCGCGGATATCTCGCTATTTTTAAAAAGATTCAAGCCCACTGCGGCATAATCTATACCGATCCAGCAGTATCACTCTTGACTTGTCCCCTCCAGGATACAACAGTCCACCAATGTCGTGTAACTCAAGCAACTCCGGATAAGTTGAACAGTTCAAAGCTCCACAAAAGAACACCTTCCTTCAACTTATAATTACTCTCTTTTGTATAGTGAATATAGTTGAACACTTAGAATATTTTCTTTGTCTCAACTCTCTCTTTCACTACTACACACTATAATCTTTTCCCACACTTATCATATTTCATCTTTTTTCTCACTTTCTATTTCTCCAACACAATGTAAGACCATCACAATTTAAAGGTGAGGAAATCTTTCTTGTCATCAATAGGATGAATGTGGGGTAGTAAAGTGGGTGAGTTATGAGAGGATTATGGCTTGGATGTTACAAGACATAATTAGGTAGAATGTGGGTACTAAAGAGTTGGTGGTTACAAGAGTTACACCAAGAATAATTGACCACATTTTTGTCAATTTATACCCACTAACACAAAGAGATAATGACCCCATTTCTTCCACCAACTAATGTGAGTAATGAGGCATCAAATTCTACCAAAGTAAATAGCACAAATGTAACTCATGAATATATATGATGCACCTTAATATCATATATAAATATAATATTAAAATGCACCAATAATCCCTCATTCATTTTAATATTAAGATAAGAGAGTTCACCAATTTAGTTGAAGAGAGACTATTATGCATAATAAAGGTGTGCTCTCCATTGAACCTTCACTTAGTAAAACAATAATTTTTACTCCATAGTCATAGTGGTCTCAGACTTGAACTATGACTGCTTAGGGAAAATAAAATATTACTGCTTATACACATTAATCAAGGCGTTGACATAAGCTTTTATAGCCAGCACATACGACCTTGTGCTATCCCGATTTTCATAAGTGTTTTTGAAAATAAGCTCAATTCTCATAGGAAGAGTCCTACTTCCACACTTACATAGTTGAAATCTATCAAGGGTGTTCCTGTAATTCAAATATCTCACTCATAAGAGATACACACTTTCATTAAGAGTTTTTTTAAACTCAACCTTCACAAACTATTACAGAAAAATGCACTCACATCATAGGGAGGGATAAAATAATAGTGCATTTCTCAACAGATCATCATATGATTCATTTTTCCCATTGAATCTAGTTATAGGATCTCTAGTTTCCAAGTTGGGTTTCCTCATATATGACTTAGAAGATTTTGAGCTTCAATCCATCCCCCTAGATGTGCTTTAGACCTTTTATCTTGCTTAGACCTTAATTTATAAATCTGCAAGATTTAACACAATTCATATTAATGGTATACCAATGATCAATATGATCTCACAATATTGTGTTTTTCTCTTTATGTGTCTGAATTTACCGTCATAATAACGATATTGTACTCTACCGATAATATTGGTGCTATCACAATTAATCAAAATCAAAGAAATTGATTTCTCAAAATAAGTGATTAATATAATAAATTTCTAAATCAATTCACTTTTTCACCAGCTAAGTTAAAGCAATAAAACTCAGCCTCCATAATAGAGTTAGCCCCAATAAATTTTTTATTTTCACCAAATAGCACCAATTTTTCTCATGCTTCATATTTGAGTATAGCAGGATATATTTTTTAATAAAACATAGCAATAAATTTTCACACCAAGTAAATATATACCTGGCTTGCTTGTACCTGCTAAATACTCGTATTGCATAAATAATATTATGTCAAGTGCAAGTAGTCATATATCTCCTTCTTTTTTTTAGGCTAGCAAACTCCATTTTTTTATTTGTCACACCACTTTCACATATTTGAATCAAAAAGAGTTGCAAGGCTCATACAATCTACAAAATTGTATTTCACAATTTTTTCACCATAATGTGACATGTCAAGAAAAGTTGCATCACGTGTTCTATGATATTTTTTATTCCAAGAATGAATTTATTTCACCCAAATATTGCATGTCAAAACGGCTACTCAACTTGTTTTTATATTTTCTTTGATAACACTCATGTTAGAGTCAAATACATCAAATCAATATGCAAATAATAACATATGATTTATTTCAAGACAAATATATGCACTTTTAATACTCTTTTTAGAGCATTCTCAAAGATGCAAAAATCACATTTTTCATGATGAATTTTTTTCTCAATTCATGAACCCCCACTATTTCAAGAATTTGAATATCATTTTTTCATGAAAAATAATATCACTATATTCATGAAAGATATTAGGTAAAAAGTTTTTTACCTTTTTCTCCACAACAAATAAAAAAGTTTTTTACCTTTTCTCTGCTTGAGTTGAGCAAGTAGAAAAATATTTTACTCTTCTATCTCTTCCCTTTCATCTCTTGAAGAGATCTAGTGACATTGAAGCGGGATGATGTTGACATCTCCCATTTTGATATCCGCAATTTTCAAACTGTAACAAAACATGAATCTCCTTAAAATTGTTGGTGTAATATACCACAATTACATAATTACAGTTGAAAAATAAAATGAACAAAATTGAATAAATATAATTCAGGCTGAAGCGCGGATATCTCGCTCTCTTTAAGGAGATTCAAGCCCATTGCAGCATAATCTACACCGATCCAGCAACATCACTCTTGACTTGTCCCCTCCAGGATACAACAACCCAACAACGTCGTGTAACTCAAGCAACTCCGGATAAGTTGAAGAGTTCAAAGCTCCACAAAAGAACACCTTCCTTCAACTTATAATTACTCTCTTTTGTATAGTGAATATAGTTGAAAACTTAGAATATTTTCTTTGTCTCAACTCTCTCTTTCACTACTACACACTATAATACTTTTCCACACTTATCATATTTCATCTTTTTTCTCACTTTCTATTTCTCCAACACAATGTAAGACCATCACTATTTAAAGGTGAGGAAATCTTTCTTGTCATCAATAGGATGAATATGGGGTAGTAAAGTGGGTGAGTTATGAGAGGATTATGGCTTGGATGTTACAAGAGTTACAAGACATAATTAGGTAGAATGTGGGTACTAAAGAGTTGGTGGTTACAAGAGTTACACCAAGAATAATTGACCACATTTTTGTCAATTTATACCCACTAACACAAAGATATAATGACCCCATTTCTTCCACCAACTAATGTGAGTAATGAGGCATCAAATTCTACCAAAGTAAATAGCACAAATGTAACTCATGAATATATATGATGCACCTTAATATAATATATAAATATAATATTAAAATGCACCAATAATCCCCCACTCATTTTAATATTAAGATAAGAGAGTTCACCAATTTAGTTGAAGGGAGACTATTATGCATAATGAAGGTGTGCTCTGCATTGAACCTTCACTTAGTAAACAATAATTTTTGCTCCAGAGTCATAGTGGTCTCAGACTTGAACTATGACTGCTTAGGAAAAATAAAATATTAGTGCTTACACACAATAATCAAGGCGTTGACATAAGTTTTTATAGCCAGCACATTACGGCATTGTGCTATCCCAATTTTCATAAGTGTTTTTGAGAATAAGCTCAATTCTCATAGGAAGCGGCCTACTTCCACACTTACATAGTTGAAATCTATCAAAGGTGTTCCTGTAATTCAAACACCCCACTCATAAGAGATACACACTTTCATTAAGAGTTTTTTAAAACTCAACCTGCACAAACTATTATAGAAAAATGCACTCACATCATAGGAAGTGATAAAATAATAGAGCATTTCTCAACAGATCATCATATGATTCATTTTTCTCATTGAACTAAGTTATAGGATCTCTAGTCCCCAGGTTCTGTTTCCTCATATATGACTTAGAAGATTTTGAGCTTCAATCCATCCCCCTCGATGTGCTTCAGACCTTTTATCTTGCTTAGACCTTAATTCATAAATCTGCAAGATTTAACACAATTCATATTAATGATATACCAATGATCAATATGATCTCACAATATTGTGTTTTTCTCTTTATGTGTCTGAATTTACCGTCATAATAACGATATTGTACTCTATCGATAATATTGGTGCTATCACAATTAATAAAAATCAAAGAAATTGATTTCTCAAAATAAGTGATTGATATAATAAATTTCTAAATCAATTCACTTTTTCACTAGCTAAGTTAAAGCAATAAAACTCAGCCTCCATGATAGAGTTAGCCCCAATAAATTTTTTATTTTCACCAAATAGCACCAATTTTTCTCATGCTTCATATTTGAGTATAGCAAGATATATTTTTTAATAAACATAGCAATAAATTTTTACACCAAGTAAATATATACTTGGCTTGCTTGTACCTACTAAATACTCATATTGCATAAATAATATTATGCCAAGTGCAAGTAGTCACATATCTCTTTCTTTTTTTTAGGCTAGCAAACTCCATTTTTTTATTTGTCACACCACTTTCACATATTTGAATCAAAAAGAGTTGCAAGGCTCATACAATCTACAAAATTGTATTTCACAATTTTTTCACCATAATGTGACATGTCAAGAAAAGTTGCATCACATGTTCTATGATATTTTTCATTCCAAGAATGAATTTATTTCACCCAAATATTGCATGTCAAAATGGCTACTCAACATGTTTTTATATTTTCTTTGATAACACTCATGTTAGAGTCGAATACATCAAATCAATATGCAAATAATAACATATGATTTATTTCAAGACAAATATATGCACTTTTAATACTCTTTTTAGAGTATTCTCAAAGATGCAAAAATCACATTTTTCATGATGAATTTTTTTCTCATTTCATGAACCCCCACTATTTCAAGAATTTGAATATCATTTTTTCATGAAAAATAATATCACTATATTCATGAAAGATATTAGGTAAAAAGTTTTTTACCTTTTTCTCCACAACAAATAAAAAAGTTTTTTACCTTTTCTCCGCTTGAGTTGAGCAAGTAGAAAAATACTTTACTCGTCTATCTCTTCCCTTTCATCTCTTGAAGAGATCTAGTGACATTGAAGCGGGATGATGTTGAGATCTCCCATTTTGATATCCGCAATTTTCAAACTGTAACAAAACATGAATCTCCTTAAAATTGTTGGTGTAATATACCACAATTACATAATTACAGTTGAAAAAATAAAATGAACAAAATTGAATAAATATAATTCAGGCTGAAGCGCGGATATCTCGCTCTCTTTAAGGAGATTCAAGCCCATTGCAGCATAATCTACACCGATCCAGCAACATCACTCTTGACTTGTCCCCTCCAGGATACAACAGCCCAACAACGTCGTGTAACTCAAGCAACTCCGGATAAGTTGAAGAGTTCAAAGCTCCACTAAAGAACACCTTCCTTCAACTTATAATTACTCTCTTTTGTATAGTGAATATAGTTGAAAACTTAGAATATTTTCTTTGTCTCAACTCTCTCTTTCACTACTACACACTATAATACTTTTCCACACTTATCATATTTCATCTTTTTTCTCACTTTCTATTTCTCCAACACAATGTAAAACCATCACTATTTATAGGTGAGGAAATCTTTCTTGTCATTAATAGGATGAATGTGGGGTAGTAAAGTGGGTGAGTTATGAGAGGATTATGGCTTGGATGTTACAAGAGTTACAAGACATAATTAGGTAGAATGTGGGTACTAAAGAGTTGGTGGTTACAAGAGTTACACCAAGAATAATTGACCACATTTTTGTCAATTTATACCCACTAACACAAAGAGATAATGACCCAATTTCTTCCACCAACTAATGTGAGTAATGAGACATCAAATTCTACCAAAGTAAATAGCACAAATGTAACTCATGAATATATATGATGCACCTTAATATAATATATAAATATAATATTAAAATGCACCAACAGATTACATTGTTTACTGCAGTACCAAGTCAGAGAAGTGTGTCATTGACTGATACCTACCCTTCGAAGAATAACTAAATTACCTTTTCCTTTTCTTTTCTCTTTTTATTGTTGGTGCTATAACTGGGGGGAGGGGATTCGGCATGGAATGGCACACCTCCGGCTTATTGAGGACATGACCCTAGATAGGAAGGTTTGGAAGTCGATGATTAGGGTAGAAGGTTAGTAGGCAGCCGAGCGTTGTAGCACCTTTATGTGGGAGAGACAGGGGTCTAGTCTTCTCTTCCCCTTTTCTCCTATAATCAGTATTGTTGTTTTGTTCTTGCATAGTATCTTCTACTTTGTTTATTGTTACATGATTTTTTGGCTGTATGATCTTGCCACTTTGCTGCTGTTATTTTCTCTTTCTAGCTTGTCTTGGTTTCTCGTTTTAGTTGCTTTGCATCTTGCTGGTGTACTGTCATATTTTTCTTGCAAACATGCTTCGGTTTCCTGTCTTTTGAGCCGAGGGTCTATCAGAAACAACCTCTCTACCCCACAAAGGTAAAGGTAAGGTCAACGTACATTCTACCCTCCCCAGACCCCACTTGTAGGATTATATTGGGTATGTTATTGTTGTTAATGTAACTGTCTATGTTATATTCTCATAGTCTTGACATATCTGGAACAGGCTGGCCTGCCTGAAGGTGTTTTGAATGTCATTTCTGGTTTTGGTCCTACTGCTGGTGCTGCTCTTTGTAGTCATATGGACGTGGACAAGGTAAAAGTCTCCGAAATTAGTTCCTACTATCTAAGTTGCACATAAATTGTGGCGTTCTTCTTATTCTTCACCATGAAAGTAGAGGACTATGGATGTTTAAGTGTTGGTTTCATCATTCTATCTATATCTGCTTGTGCTTGTATATTGGCAAGTAGAGTTCATTTAACTATTGCACACTGATTTACTTTTGTTTTACACTGCAGCTTTCTTTTACTGGATCAACAGATACAGCAAAAACTATACTGTCATTGGCTTCTAGCAGCAATCTTAAACCTGTCACTTTGGAACTTGGAGGGAAATCCCCTTTCATTGTTTGTGAGGATGCTGATATTGATCAGACTGTTGAGCAAGCTCACTTTGCTTTGTTCTTTAATCAGGTATTTCCTCTTAGTCCTTCTGCATAGGATGCAAATGGTCAGGTTCATAAATGACATAATCAACTCTAATGTCACCGATTGTGAAGGGACAATGTTGTTGTGCTGGATCTCGGACATATGTTCACGAGAGTATTTACGATGAATTTGTTGAAAAATCCAAGGCACGTGCATTGAAACGCACAGTTGGTGATCCATTTAAATCAGGCAATGAACAAGGTCCTCAGGTATTAATAATTTTATGTCTTTCCTAATCAAATATTTGTATCATTGTGTTCAATACTGTCTCAATATATTGTCTGCAAATCCTATGCATGCGTCTAGTTGCTCTTAAAAACTTGGAGTGCTGGCATTAATCTTTCTGTAGAAATTGTTTCTCCTCCCACCCCCTTTCAAAAATGAAAAAAAATCCAAGGACAATTTCATGAAACCTGTATGAAATGCAAAAAATAAAAGCCACTAAAGAAGCATATGACTTGCCATTTTTTGTCCTTCTACTTGAGACTTTGTGGAAATACTAATCAAATCAGTTTCACAACACACCAGATTGATTCAGAACAATTTGAAAAGGTGCTGAAGTATATTAGATCTGGTATTGAAAGTGGAGCTACACTTGAAACTGGAGGTGACAGACTCGGTACACAGGGCTACTACATTAAACCCACAGTTTTCTCCAACGTTAAGGTAGATATTGTTTCATTTTAAAAGATAACAGATTTCCAGCATCAACGTCGTATACTATTTGTTATGTGCACATTGTTAAATTCAGGACGATATGCTGATTGCAAAGGATGAGATCTTTGGTCCAGTGCAGTCAATCTTTAAATATAAGTACGTACAAGACACAACCTAATACAGTATATCGTTTCCCCTCTAGAGTATAATCATTTTGATCATTTTAAATTCCTCATTACAGGGATCTTGATGAAGTGATACGAAGAGCTAACGCCTCCCAATATGGTCTAGCTGCTGGAGTCTTTACGAAGAACATTGACACTGCAAACACATTGATGCGAGCATTGAGAGTTGGAACCATATGGATTAACTGCTTTGATATCTTTGATGCTGCAATTCCTTTTGGTGGCTATAAGATGAGCGGGCAGGGAAGGGAAAAGGGAGAATACAGTCTGAAGCATTACTTACAAGTAAAGGCTGTTGTCACCCCATTGAAGAATCCAGCTTGGATTTGAGTCTCCACTGTGCGCATTTGTGACTAATCAAGACAAAATCATCGTGATTATCCTTATGCTGTTTTGTGTCATGTTTTTGGTTATGAGTTTACTTGTGTTTGCTTTGAAAATTCTGTCATGTCGTTGGTGATGTGCAAATTAAACAGCAATTGATGTGTAAGTGAAAGCAGGTTATATTTTATTCAGCTGTTGAAACATTTCTTATATTACCCTTATTACATGTGACAATAAAGATGGCCAAGGCAGCTAAACGATGAGTAGAAATCATCCCTTAGCACAACAATTTCCGAGAGTCTTTCGTGAACAGCCTCTCTACCTCGACGAGGTAGGAGTAAGGTTTGCGTACATTCCCTCCCCAGACCCAACTTGTGGGATTACACTAGATATGTTGTTGTTGTACTTGTATGAGAGCCTAAGAGACCTGATAATAGTTTGCAGAAGTTAAGGTACAGGGCAATGATACTTGACAGAAAAAAAAAGTAAATTTATTCAATTACTCATAACAACCTGAAGTAGATTACATACTATGCAAAGCATACCAGAAACAGTAAAGAAACAACAATACAAATAAATAATTAACTAGAATATAATATAAAACAATGTATTGAAGACATCTCATCAGTATCAATCATGGTTATCAGCAGGATTGGTTTTCTTTTTGTTGTTCTTGACAAGGGAAACAATAGACTGACCAATCTTCTCACCCATCATAGTAGAAACATGCTTCTTCTCTTTAGGAAGTACACTTCCCTTCTTGGGCTTGAACGGGAATATCCCGTTGCTTCTCTCTCCATTGCCTGCCATATCTGCTTTTCCCTTATCTGCCATGATCTCTTTTTCACTCTCGTCTCTCTGATCTTTTAGTACTTAAGATGATAACAGTGTTTGTTGGGTCTCTCTCAGCAAGGGATTAAAGGCTTTTTATAGGCCTAAGAATTCAATTCTCCTTTTATCATTTACATATTAATGTCTTTTATGTGTGTGTCTGTGTGGAGGAAGAGAAACTTCTAGTTGTAAGCCAAATATCCTTTGTATGTTAATGTCAGTGTGTGTGTGTGCGTGTGTGTGTTCAACCCAAAACTTGAGCTTACATTTGATGCTTTGTGAGTCCTAAGTGTTTGCCCAGTCAAAATATTGCAATTGGGATGTCTTACTATTTCCATTACTAATGTCTTTTCTCTGTGTGTGCGCATTTTATTAGTCTACGTGAAGATCATCTAGTATTGTGTATGTGCGGAGAAAGAGAACCTTTTTTTATGCACCAAATTTCCTTTGTGTGTGAGGGTGTGTATATTCAACACAACTTCAATTTACATTTCATGTTATGTGTTCCTAAGCGTGAGAAAATGATCAAAATGGTCCTTAATGTGTGAGTTTGGTTCCATTTGGTCCTTAATGTATACATATGATTGAAATGGTCCTTGAATGTGGAAGGAAGCCAAAAATGTATTTGATTAGGCTAAGTAGGTTGTTTATGGGAAAGATGTCGAGGGTCTCGGTTTATTTTCATAGCAAAAATAGCTATTGTCTTTACTTATACGACTTTAGGACCAAATTTGGAATACATTAAGGACCATTTCCATCTTGTTTATACATTCAGGATCAAATGAAACCAAAACACACACATTAGGGACCATTTTGATCATTTTTCTCATCAGAGTGTTGCCGAGCTGATATATGATTATAAAAAGGAAAAATTGAAGAGAGAAGTGCACATGACATGAATCATGATTTGCCCCATCAGACTTTAGGTCCAATATTTTCCTTAGGACATACAAAATCAACCTTACATGGATACAGTGTCCACGCCCTTAATTTGCATTTTAGACATTGGTTAGGCAAGAAGAAACCTATAAGGAGAATTAGTCCACATGGTAGAAACTGCACCAGAAAACACAAAGGAAAATCTATTACACTGTTAATTTGCAGGAACGCAAAGCATGAATTTCTAATCTGATTTGCTGGAAAGGATTTTAAGAGGGTCCTAAAATGATTATTGAGAAAGAAAACACCAATCAAGATACTAGAACAAAAATTGTCAAACAATCAAGTTTCTGCGACATTTCTATCAACTTTCCCCTGTTTCTTTTGTCAAATTTCCTGGCATGTTTCTATGAAATAAGAAAATAGAAAACAAATACTCAACTGGAAGATGAAAAATTAAAACTTTTGCCAGGGCGGAGCAAAGTGAGGATAGTTCAAAACAATTTCCTTTTAAATCAAAAGCAGGTCAGAGGACAAATTATATGAAATTAACAAGTTTTATTGTTTGACTCATTTCTCAAAAACTGGGAATAAAGTTAACTTAAGGGGGTGTTTGGATGGGCTTTTTAAAGTGATTTATAAGCTAAAAGCTAAAAGTTAAAAGTCAAAAGTTGGTTTAGCTTCTTTCTCTTTTCTTTTTTTTGTACTTTTTAAGCTTAAAGAAAAACACTTTTTGTCTTTGCCAAACGTTTTTAAAAATTTAAAAATATTTAAAAGCCAAAAGCACTTAAAAATAAGTCAATTCAAACACCCTATTAAGCGAAACAGAATATACAAGCAGATCAAAATTGGAAAACAAAATTGCTGACAAATTACAAACGTGGTTTAGACATGCTATATGAAATCAAATGATATGAAGTTGAAGTTTTGTTTGGACATGCAATTTGAATTCACTAGTCAATAATAGTAGTAATTAGTTATTCTTCAAAATAACCTTTTCACATCTTACGAACAATCTCTTCATGCCGAGCATGAGTCTTCTTTTACAAAATTTAAAATAGTGAGTCTTTTTTTACAAAATATAAACTTATAGGTCAAATTTTGTATTTTAAAAAAGTTGAAATCATGATTTGGAATCCCAAATCATGTTTTTTTGAGAATTTGGAATTTCATCTCATGATTTCAGATTGTGATATCAAATCGCATGTCCAAATGCTGATTTGAAATCATAAGATGAAATCACATATTCAAACGCTAGCTTAATACACATCTTAATTATTCAAATTTACATTCGAATTTAGACGTATTAATTTTAATTCAAACAAATGAGGCCTAAAGCTTCACTCTCTCTACCCTGCCTTCTTAGTTGTCCCAGATATACACCTTAAAAACACGGAAGCACACATAATAGGTAAAAAAAGAAGAAGAGACTATTACACTATCGCACACTAAAATAATATATATATCTATAAATCGAAGCTTGCAATCCTAATCCCATTTATTTTTTATCGAACTATCAAATATGTTAAAAATCGAAGCTTGCAATCCTAACTCCATTTATTTTTATCGAACTATCAAATATGTTAAAATCGAAGCTTGCATTCCTAACCACATTTATTTTAGCGTCTACACCACATATATACTTGACAAGGCAAAGTATATTTATTGAAGCTTTTCTCTCCAAACTCATGCAAATTCTAAGCTTAGGTTTGTTTTGGTATTTAGAGATTGAGATTTAAAATGAGTAATGATGTAAGTAGGGGTATCAAACTCTAGTCTCTCAAAATATAACCCATTCAAATTGTTCAGATTTAAGCGAATGGGACGACACATATATTCATTAGCAAGTCATTTTGAGCATAGTCCATGTTCATCTATCTAAAAACTAGGGCTAATTTCAATAGCATCTGTAGCCCAAAGTAAGTATTAATATAATAAGTTTTTTTGTTTGTTTGGATTTGTAATTACAAATATAACCTTCCGTTTCAGTTTGTTTATCTGATTTTGATTTGACACAGAATTTAAAAAAAGTAAAAAAAAAATTAACCTTGTAGTGTTAAACTAAAGATATATAAAATGTACCAAAATACCTTTTAATCTTATGATCTTAAATATGTCACGTGAAAAATTAAAATTAAAGAATATTTGTTGTTCCAATAACCCAGATTTCCCTTGCTTCTTCACATCAAATTTCCTGACGATTAATGTTATATTTCCATGAATTTCAAGAAAATGGAAAGAAGAACACATTGACACACACAAACACACGAAAACACACGCGTTAGTAGAATTTCCTGGTAGCTAAAGAAAAGCTTCTTACATTTCTACTCCAAATTAATTCTAGTTCTAGGCCACATTTATGCTGGCCAAAGAAAAGCACTTTGTAACTATTATCTTTCACAAAACATGTAAATTCTTAGCTTAAGCTTGTTTTAGCACATAAAATGTCAGAAAAGAAAGGGGAAAAAAAGGAAGTGAAATTATATGTAAAATGGATATATATATATACACACTATATTATATGTAAAATGGATATATATGCTATTATCCTTACCGACAATTAATTAGATCCAATATCACCCTATGAATTGATGAAGTAAATGTTAATATATAAACACATATACAACCACCAATTCTAACATGAAATGCTCACATTTATATTTTATCTAGTTGGTAGAATATGACACCATATTATTAAAAAGTTTGTTGTCAACTCCCTCCACTTTTACGTGGAAGTGAAGGTGACACACAAAAAAATATTTTTATTATATTATATATAAATTATGTAGATTCATGATAAAATAAATATAACTTTTTTGAATATATCACGATCAATAAAAAATTATTTTGAATAAAGCCTAGTCATAAGATAATTTTTTGACTTAACTGAACTTACTATCTCCGTTAAAATATTAACAAATTATAAAACTCTCATAAAATAAATACATAAACAAATATATCGTAACTAAAGAAACTTTTTCATAAATATTTAAGACATTTTAGCAATTCAATAAAAAAAATTTTTTATCACATTCTAAATGAAATGCCTTTCTTTCAAAATCTAATTTAAATCGAATGTCATCAAAGACGCGTGATTACAATAAAACTCTCAAATTTAGGCTCATAAGCGTTCGACGCGGGATGAAAGACAACCTTAAACACCCGTGATGTTACATTCTCTCCCCTTAGGAACATTCGTCCTCGAATGTAAAATAGAATGCACGATTAAAGCTGAAAACTTCTCGAATTTTTGGCACAACGTCCCCTATACGCTGGCCTATATTACATCTACAAAATAACCCAAAAAATAAGCTACATGCCTCACAAGGCCACTAGAAGCTACCAGAAACTCATCGAACCCCACAGTCTGTTAACGACACAAATTATAACTGGACGGGAACTTACCTCAAACATCAACGACCCCATCCTCAGGAATACAATGACGCCTCAAATCAGAATCGACCTCTCCACAATGTCTATTGGGGTATGATTCAAGGTATGTAAAGGTTATTCCTTTTTTTTTGACATGACACCTTAAGATTTGAAAACTTCATGTCTAGAGTGTCATCAAAGAGTCGATTGTTAGATGTCTCTAAATTATTATTGGTGTTATTACTATTAGAAACTCATATCCGATGATGTCGATTTCGTGTTAAGTTGAAAGTAAGAGGTGATGTGTATATGATTGTGATTGTTGGATCATGGTGATTGTCATGTTAATCGTGGTATTATGGTTGTGGTACGGAGGAGGTACGGTGGCGTATGGATTACTTGTGGGGTTGTTATTTTATATACGTACATGTTTCTATTTTATTTACATATAGATAGATATTCTGGTGGCCTTATCGGAGTGCATAGCAATTTGTATACATATAGATATTCTGGTTATCTTGTCAACCTGCATAGCAATTTGTATATTTCTTTTATAAACTGTTTGATTAGCTAAAACTGCTGTTGTTGTGATGTTGAATTGTGTTGAGGGTTCCATTAACAACTAGAAAAAGCTTTAAATTCAAAAATTGAGTTTTGCAAAATTGTTATTTATTTGAAGTGAGAACCGATTGAGAATATCATTTGGAGTTCATATGTCAATTTTGAGGGGTTTTGGTGAAGATTTGAGTCAATTTTTGTTAATTTTTTTTATCAAAACTCGAAAATAAGAAAGAAAAATATAAATTTTTCAAATTCCAATATATAAATAAGTTGGTATGTATTTTGTATTTCGGATTGTATGTTGTTTGTATGTCCAACGGATTACTGGAGAGAAAATGACATACACACAATATACAAAATATGCACAATTGATATACAAAATATATACAACCACATTGTATGCAAGTTGTATATTTTAATCGAAGTCTACACAATAAAAAGTTGTATGTCTTGATCGGATTGTATATATTTTATTTAAAAATATCTCGTTATTTTTTAAAAAATATATCCTATTATTAAATTGGATAAATATCAGTATAATTTTGCATACCCAAGTAAAACCCCCTTAAAATGGCTATTTGCCAATTTTATCCAATTATCAAGTAAAATTTTTACGAGGTGTCCTATTTAAGTGATACTCACAATATATATATTTGTTTGCACGAATATTCAATATTAGATAATTTTTACGCAAAATAATATACTATTTTTTTGCTTTCTCATTCAGACATATGATTGAAACTTTAGCCAATTTTAACATGTGTTTCAGTCATGTATGATTGAGAGCATACATATATAATTTTTTTTGAAAGTATGTTAAATGAGTTTGTAAAATTTATTATTATATTGACAAATTGATGATTGAAGTTTATTCTTTATGATACATAAAACTTATGTTTCAATTTTGAGCTTATTTGGAGTAGATTTGAGTGTTTAAATTTAAAAATAATTTTTTTTGACCAAAACTTTCACGCTCACATATCTGAAATTTCAGTCCATTTTTACATGTAATTCGGTCACGTATGCATGACTAAAGTGTTGATTTTTAAAAAAATGTGATAAATAAGTTTGTTAGATTTGTGTGTTTTTAATAAATTGATGCTTGTGTTTTGTTCTTTATGATATATGAAATGTATGTTTCAAATTTGAGATTATTTAGAGTATATTTGAGTGCTAAATCGTGTATTGAATTGTTGAAATTCGAAGAACAAATTATTATTTTTTATCCAGACGCACATGTCTGAAAGTTTAATCAACTTTTACATGTACCTCACTCAAAAATGTCAAAACTTTTACCTTTGCAACACATTAAACATCAGGCGAAAACGTCTATTGTTTATCCTTCATAAGGCCACACTTTTAGACGCAGGTATCTGAAGTTATCAAGCTTTAAACGCGATTGTCTGACTCTTTTTCAAAGCGGGTAAACTTGAAAAAATATTATGAAGTGAATATTAGTTAAATGGTGACATCAAAACCGGTTATTCATGCACTTTGCTCAATCATTAATGATAATATGATTCGGCCCACCCAAGGTAGCCCAAAATCAGTACTCAAACGAATCTTATAACAAATCTGAAAGCCCAAAACAAAGCCCTACTTTAATTACCCCGCTTCACTCTCTCTGCCCTTAAAACCTCAGAAACTTAGGGTTAGAAGCAAAGCAGGCAGAACAGCATGGAGGCGGCGGCGGCAACGGCAACGGCAACGGCAGAAACGGCGGAATCTGTTCAATGTTTCGGGCGGAAGAAGACGGCTGTAGCAGTAACTCACTGCAAACGCGGTAAAGGGTTGATCAAGATCAATGGTGTACCCATCGAGCTAATCCAGCCGGAGATTCTCAGGTACAAGGCCTATGAACCTATTTTACTGTTAGGACGACATCGTTTTGCTGGTGTAGACATGCGGATCCGTGTGAAAGGTGGAGGTCACACTTCACAAATCTACGCTATTCGTCAGTCTATAGCGAAAGCACTTGTTGCTTTTTACCAGAAGTATGTGGATGAGCAGTCGAAGAAGGAGATTAAGGATATACTTGTACGATACGATAGGACTTTGCTTGTTGCTGATCCTAGGCGATGTGAGCCTAAGAAGTTTGGTGGTCGTGGTGCTCGTTCTAGGTTCCAGAAATCTTACCGTTGATTTATCTTATACTGCTCATGTTGCTTCTTTATTGCTATGATTTTCAACTTATGCCAAGAATTTTCAAGTGTCTTTTATGTGTTGGATTTTAACTTTTATTAAATGAATGCATAATTAGATGAATCATGAATTTGATTCTATTTATTGCCATTTTTGGCTTGCACTTTGTTTGATTCTTACTCTCAATATGGATGTGTTTGGAATGACAAATGAGGCAATGTCTTTTTTAAGGTCTTAATTAGAAAACAAAAAGCTCATTCCTCTAGGAGAAACCTTTTTTTACGCTTGTTTGTGTGTTATTCCAATCATAATTGCTGATTTATTTTTCTGCTATTTCACCACATGCCCTGCTTGGCCCTCAAAGGGCTCACTCTATGACTTTCTTCAAGAGAAAGTGAGATCAATTGCCTAAGCAGTAGGGATATAATAGGAATCAACTAGACATCGAAAGAAAAAGAAAACTTCCCCAGAATGAGAGATTGCTGACCTCATAAAGTCAGCGAAGCTAAGGTTTCGTATGTGTTATATCCTCTCGATCGAGCGAGAACTTATAAGGTGTGACTTGCTTTCGTCTAGGAAAGAAATTAATAGTTGAAAAAAATATGTGAGAATCTGAATCAATTTAGTGCAGTATAATCTCAGTACATTTGGCAACCGATACCACCATTCATTTGGAAATAGCATCTCCATTTCTGAAGCGAAAACAGATTTTGTTTGTTGAAGCATCCCATAAGCATCTGTTAGACCAATCTAACAGAGGAAGGCATGTGGCGAAAATGCTAGTTGTGTATTGATAGTGGCATTTTATATGTGATTTAGGGGTAGGGTATAATGCAGAATAATGCTTGCATTGATATTAGTTATGTTGAGATTTTTCTTATGCAGTGTTTGGTTTGGTGTATTAAAAATAATATGCATTGCATATTAAAAATATTTGCTTACTAAAATACCCTCTACAAATATGACGAAAAAGATGTGAAAAAGGTTTTGAGTGATAATTGTATTTTTAACCATGCTAATGCATACATTAGAATCCATTGCATTACTAATACATAGAAATCCATGGTATTAGTAATACATATCTCAATACACAATTGAGTGTATTAGTAATGCAAGCATTAGTTAATACATAGGTTGAAAAGTGTACCAAACAAGGTACTAGTAATACACAAAGCTAATGCATGCATTATTTTCTCTATTACATTCTACTAAACAACCCCTTTAGATGTTATACTGAATCTCGTCTTAGAGACATCCTAATAAAGGTATGAATGTACCAAACCGCAATTATATGGACAATAGAATATATTTCAGACTTGGGGGTAAATCGTACGATCTCACTGAGTCCAGGTCAACTAATGGTAACTGGTTTGAATGGGTGGAGAGTGCAAGACTGCACATGAGGAGAATGAAGCTTAGTAGGGAGGCCTTAATATGGATTTGCAAAAGGCTAGGGGAGGCATCAAATATTAAAGGCAAGTCTTTTAAGACTTGGAGAGGTAAAGACTCTTCTACCTACATTTATTGTTCTCTAAAGTTCAATAAATACGGTAGGTTTGTCTCAATCATTACAGTAAATGGACTTGATCGTTCAATGATTATTCTCCTAGAGAATAGATTTAATGAGGGGTGGAATGTTCTGGTTGCAAAAATTGAAAGCTTCATTAATAATGCTTTTAATGAACAGAGAAATCTCAATCCACTGAAGCTAAGGGGGGAGGAGACCTACAAGGAGATTTTTCAAAAGAATAAATAGGGGGAGGCGTCAAGTAGCAGAACAGAACCAGAGAGTCAAGCAAAAGAATTTTTGGAGGATGAGGGCCTGCTGAATAGATGCCTTGTAGGTAGTTTCCATGAGGATGACGAAATACCAGCCCGTAATGAGATCAGAAGATGGGCTCAACAAATGTGAAGAGGTATACACAACTTCGAAATCTATGATATGAACGAAATTCAATTTCTTTTTGAATTTCAGTTGAGGAAGGATGCAGAACACGTGGCAATGGGGAAGTGGAAAAGAAAGAATTACTTCTTAGAAATGGAATGGTGGACTCCAAAGTCAGGCATGGTGTCAGAGGATTTTGAGTTCAAATGGTTCTGGGTGTGAATCCTAGGTCTACCTCTGCATCTATGGAGTGAGAAAGTGATGAAATAGATTGGTGATCAGTGTGGTGGTTGGCTAGAAATAGAGGAGGAAACCTCCCTAAAGAATCACCTCAGATGGGCTCGCTTAAGGTTGAGGGGTCCAAAAGAAAAAATACCAGCAACAGTGGAGGTGGACGCCGGCGACGACATTTTTCTGTTGCCGGTATGGTGTGAAGCCCCGGCGAGATTCAAACTAAGGAAAGAGGGTGAGCACTCCAATCGAGATTCTGATTTGACAGCTGTGGAAAGGGAAACAGTACCTATGAACCCTACGACAATGACTTTGGCGAGAAAGGAGAAAGAGGCAGGGTACTATGATCCAGGGGTTTCTGGTGACCAATTCAGACCTCTGGACAAAGACCCACGAGGCAATTCTAGAAAAGAATTTAATGAAAGTCACGTGTTTTCTCATGAAGAGACAGTGGCGCAGGTTCAAAATTTTTGCTCTAAGTGCAGTAGGCCTTCGAAATTATTAGGCCCAACTTACAAAAAAGCCTCTTTCACCGAGCCCTTTACAGAGCGTCTGTTTAATGAGAATACTTCCTCAAGTCTCTCTCCTCTTTCAAACTTAACAGCAGACGAATTGGAAGAGAACATGAAAGCCCTAGAAATTACTCCAATCAACAAGGTAGTCGAGATTTTCAACATGCAAGATGCCGGCGATACGGCGGAGTTGGCAGAAATAGCAAACCTTGAGAGAGAATTTGTAGAAGTAATCAGAAGGGGGGAAACTCAGAGTAACAGCTCAGGGGAGTATTCAGGTGGACAATTGGCAATTTTTGATAAACCCATCCCTTTTGCAAGTGACGAGGCATCGTCGGAAGAGGCCATAGATGACAGAGCTTCATTATGGGTCCAATCAAATGTGTTAAAGCTCAATAGAATGTTTGGAGCTGCTTTTGAGGGTTGTGACAAGGCAGCTTTTGAGCTGCTTCTTAAAATTGATCAAAAGAGGGAGCACATCAAGCAACAGAAGGTGATACCCAGAGAAGAAATCACCACAACAATAATACCCAAGGAGATCAGAAATCTGGAGTTTCATGTCAATTTCAAGGACGGAGAGCCAAGGAATAGGGGGAGAATAACAACCTCAAATTGTCAATGATTAAAATATTGACATGGAATGTTAGGGGGGGTAAATAATGAGAATAAAAGAAGAATTATCCGTAGTCTTTTACAACAATGAGGTGCGGATGTCTATGTTTTAGTGGAAACTAAACTAGAAAGGGGTGATACACAGGTGTTAAAACAGTTGTGGTTTAACAGGTGGATGGGAGAAATACATCTAGAGGCAGTTGGGAGAAGCGGGGGCATAGTAGTGATGTGGGATAAGAGATTCTGGAAGGGTGAAATGGTGGAAGTATCAAGACAGGTGATCACCTGCAGGTTTGAAGGTATCAACCAGAACTTGAAGCGGTACCTAAGCTCTGTGTATGCCAATTGCAATAAGGTCATCAGAAAGGATTTGTGGAGAGATATGATTGCATTAAAGAATACATGCATAGAGGCTTGGGTAATTTGTGGGGATTTCAATGTCACAAGATACCCCTCAGAGAGATCAACAGGTCAAGGAATAACAGGTGCAATGACTGAATTTATTGAGTGGATCAATGAAATGGAGCTTCTTGATCTTCCTTTATTTGGAGGATCTTTTACTTGGAGAAGAGGAGAAAATCATTTGACAGCGTCCAGACTAGACAGATTTCTCTTCACTAGTCAATGGGAGGAGACCTTCACACAAATCAGACAAAACTTGCTTCCAAGGTTGGAGTCTGACCATAATCCAGTAATGTTGAGTTGTGGTGATTTAAACTTAAAGAAGTCATACTTTAAGTTTGAGCAATGGTGGATGAAAGTGGATGGGTTTAGGGAGAAGGTAAAGAACTGGTGGAATTCTTTTTCCATAATTGGAACCCCTTCCTTTATTCTAGCCTCTAAATTGAAGCTACTTAAAGGGAAACTGAAACAGTGGGGTTTGGAAAATAGAGTGAACTGGAAACAAAAAAAAGGAGGAAGTCCTAAATGATCTAGCTAGGTTAAAGGAGATACAGGAACAAAGATTACTCACTGAGGATGAACTATTACAAAAAGTTCATTTATCCAGTGAATTTGAGGAGGTATCAAGGAATGAAGAAATTGCATGGAGACAAAACTCCATAGTTCAGTGGCTCAAGGAGGGAGATAAAAACACAAAATATTTTCACAGAATGGCCACAGCTCACAAAAGAGGCAACACTATAGAAAAGCTAGTAGTAAGAGGGATTGAAGTGACTGATCCTGAAGAAATAAAGAAGGAAATCATCAGCTTCTATCAGAGATTATATAAAGAAGCAGAAAATTGGAGACCAAGCTTCAATTTACAGGGCTCTGGTAGTATTAATCCGGAGGAAAAAGAGTGGTTGCAAAGACAGTTTGAAGAAGAAGAAGTGTTAGAAGGGATCAAACTATGTGCTAGTGATAAGGCTCCTGGCCGTGATGGCTTCCCTATGAGTTTCTACCAGAATTTCTGGGAGCTACTCAAGGGAGACATTATGAGCACTATCAGATGCTTTCATGAGCAGCAAGGCTTTGAGAAAAGTCTAAATGCCACTTATATTGCACTAATTCCTAAGAAGACAGGAGCAGAGGAACTAAGAGACTTCAGACCTATAAGTTTGATAGGGGAGTATACAAAATTATTGCAAAATTGCTAGCTGAAAGAATGAAGAAAGTTATCAACAAATTGGTGAACAAACATCAGATGGCCTTTATCAAAGGCAGGCAGATCATGGATGCTACCCTCATAGCTAGTGAGTGTGTGGACACTAGATTAAAAGGGGATGAGCTTGGCATTATGTGCAAACTGGATATTGAAAAGGCTTATGATCATGTTAATTGAGAATACCTTCTCAATACCCTCCAACAAATGGGATTTGGGGAAAAGTGGGTGAAATGGATAGAGACTTGTATAAAAACTGTTAGGTTCTCCATTTTGGTGAATGGAGAACCTGCTGGTTTTTTCCCCTCAGAGAGGGGTCTCAGGCAAGGAGATCCTCTATCTCCTTTTCTCTTTATTATAGCCATGGAAGGATATGATAGCATGATGAGGGTTGCCATTCAAAACTCTTGGCTGAAGGGGTTCAGAATAGGTAGCCATACAGGGGTGAATATGCAGATGTCACTTGTTGTATGCTGATGATACAGTGATATTTTGTGAAGCAAAGGAAGAGCAACTCAAATACATTAGAGTGATATTGGTGGTTTTTAAAGCTGTTTCTGGTCTGTCTGTGAACTGGAGGAAAAGTTGCATATTCCCAATCAAAGAAGTACCACAAATACAGAGTATGGCTAATACACTAGGGTGCAGAATTGAAAAACTCCCAACTGTCTATCTAGGTATGCCTCTGGGAAACAATCACAATGATCTGGTGATTTGGGATGCAATAATTGAGAAAACTGAGAAGAAGCTATCCAACTGGAAAGCACAATATTTGTCACTAGGTGGAAGAACTACACTGATAAATTCAGTACTAGACTCTTTGCCTACCTATGTTATGTCTTTATTCCCTATGCCTTCCAAGGTGGAAGAAAGACTAGACAAACTAAGGTGGGACTTTTTATGGATCGGAAACAAGGAGGGGAAAGGAATACATCTGGTTAAGTGGCAAACTGCTTTGCTGAGCAAAAAGTCTGGGGGCCTTGGAATCAGGAATTTGAGGCTGCAAAACAAGTGCTTAATGACCAAATGGCTCTGGAGATTTGGTAGGGAGGAGCATGCATTATGGAAGGAAGTCATTTCGAGTAAGTATGGGCAAACTAACACATGGTACTCTAATATAGTGAACAATACTTATGGAGTGTCAGTGTGGAGGACTATTAGAAACTTGTGGGACCAACTGGCCATAAACATTATCTACAAGGTTGGGAATGGTGCTAAAATTCTATTTTGGAGAGAACTGTGGGTAGGACAGGAGACCTTGATGATTTCCTTTCCTGACTTATTCATTCTCAGAACCAATACAGAGGCAAAGATAAGTGATATGTGGTCACCACAAGGTTGGAACTTTAGCTTCAGAAGGCTCCTAAATGATTGGGAAATAGAGAGGGTAGCAGAACTACTACAAACACTTAGTGGTTTTAAGGGCACAAATGCAGATCCAGATGCCATGAAATGGAAGCATAATACTGATGGAAACCTATCTGTTAGTAGGTTATACAACAAGAAAATAAGGGAGTTCAATGGGGGAGTGGTTGGTCCTTGGGGAAAGGTTTGGAAAAACAGGATTCCAACCAAGGTGAGATGTTTTACTTGGTTAGTGGTAAGAAGAGCTTGCTTAACGCATGAGAAGTTGCAAAGGAGAGGTTTTCAGATAGCCTCTTGGTGCTCTTTGTGCAATGAAACAAATGAAACTAATAGTCACCTGTTCCTTCACTGCAAATTCACTGCACAAATTTAGTCTCTTTTTCTGGATCTTACACATACTACTTGGACAATGCCAGAGCACACAACTGATTTACTTAGCTGCTGGATCAGGAGAGGTGGGAGCAAGAGTCAGAAGAAATGGTGGAACATGATTCCCTCTTGTGTATGGTGGTCAGTTTGGAGAGAAAGAAACAAGAGATGTTTGGAAAATACTGCAGAAACAGTACAGAGAGTCAAATGGAAATGTCTTAAAACTTTCTATTTTTGGTGCAAAGAAGAGGGTATAGAAGATGTTGGACAGATTTTAGATTTTATAGGCTGTCTTTAGAATGTAATAGTTTACTTTTTCTCTTTTCTTGGAAGTTATGATGTAAATTGTTTCGTTTCCTTTTCTCTTCGAACCGATTAGAAGGAAGGCAGTAGCTCCTCCTACATACGAGTAGGGAGATCCTGAACTAAGGTATGATTGCGAACATTATTGAGGTCAGTCTTTTCGGATTACGGGTGACAGGCGAATGCCTAAGTCCGAAAGGTATGAGCAGTTTCCAACAGCCGACCGCTCTACCACTGAGCTACTGAGGAACAATAGGAGATTCGATCTCATAGAGTTCAATTCCCGTTCCCAACCCATGACCAATATGAGCTCGAAGCTTCCTTCGTAACTCCCGAAACTTCTTCGTAGTGGCTCCCTTACATGCCTCATTTCAGAGGGAACCTCAAAGTGACTCTATTTCATTATATTCCATCCATATCCCAATTCCATTCATTTAATATCCCTTTGGTGTCATTGACATAACAAATGTCGTTTATGCTGAAGAATACATTACCTTTATAAAAAAAAAAAGGTATGAATGCTACAAAACTGTGAACCATCATTTTACGAACTTTCCTCTGTGACTTCTTATTGTATTTAACCCTTAATTTAAGTTTTGTCCAACAATTCTACCACCTGTGTTGTTTCAGCACATTATTTGCTTCCAATCCTTTTTGATTGCGACAAAACACCTCTTTTTCATTGTTTAATTCATCTCTGTTTAGGATATTTTAATAATGTTGGTCACTTTTGCGCATCCTAACTAGTTTCTTGGGATATTAGGTAACTTGATCAAATATCTTTTTTTAGGAATATTTATCTAGCAATGAGCTACTTAACCATAACTCATACAAGTGTTCTGCTGGCATCCAAAACCTCAGAAATGTATGCTAACTCTTAACTACTAAAGTAACTTACTGATTTCATTAGAACATGCGCTACTTTAGGAAGGAGAAATTTAAGAAAGTATTTTTCTCAACAACAAACCTCGTGGATGTATTTTTTGTTACACATTTAAGTCATTATGATGTCTTTTTCTCTATTTACACATCATGGACTTTCAGTGAAGCTTAATCGCTTATTTTACTTGCACAATGAACCATCTTGTGAGTTTATTATAGTAAATTACATGTCATTTGCCTTTTTGTACTGAATGGTATATTTTTCAAATGAAACGTAGTTTAAAATTGGTCCAAAATATTCAGCGTTCAAAACGTACTTTACCCTTTAGTTGCGTATAGTTTTTAAATATTTTGAATTTTATGTCAGAAAAATTAAATATTCTATGTTTGAACTCACATCAAACATTTGTTAGTTTAATCTTTGTACTCCTTGTCAAACCACATAAATTAAAACGGGGAGTCAAGAAGTTTGTTGAAGCTGAGATGAGACCGTATTTTAAAGAGCTTTAGGAATCCAGTAAAAATTCTCAAGAAAAATTGCTGTAAGCGCTTCTCTTTCCCGGAAAGATGACCCGGAAAGATGAGGGACATTTGCAATTAATAGCAATAAAACGTTATTCTTATTGATTCGTCAACGCTTAGAAACACAAATTAACAACCTTCTAAATCATAGAAAGGATTTTCGTCCATGAGTACTATCATCTAGAATTCTCTCATCTAATATTACTATGAGTTTATACATTATCAATGTAAGAAATTTTTACATCAGATCATTTTTATCTGTTGTAGCAGGTAACCTGTCTTATTATCATGATTACAAATCTCACGTTTTAAGGATCAGACTTACCTATTAATGCCTGATGACAATGCATATAACATAAATTTATTCAATTGTTTTTATACGCCAGGAACAAAAAATAAGATTAGCTTATGTTATTAGTTAGCAGTGCACTCTGGTGGTAGGATTTTGTATCTCCTAGTATCTTGGCAATACGAATAGAACATATGCTTCCTCCTTGCCCAGTCCAACCCTGTCATCTGCTGTTGTGATAACTTCACAAATTCTTCTCCCTCCATAGGATCCAAACTTGCTATGCTTCTCTTAGCACATGAAGTTGCTGATGCTGATGCATTCTGCTGGCTTACACACCCTTCTAATTCTACCCCTTTTAGTGATGTTACAAATGGGGCGTAACTATAATTTACTGGATATTTCCCTCCATGAGTTGCCCATTCTGATCCATCCCATATCGTCACGTAAATAGACATTGGCTTTGATGGGTAAACAGAAGAGATTGCAGTATTATGGACTACCTCTCTTATTGGCACATTGTCCACTAGAAATCTGCAAATGTTGAAAGCAATACTTATATGAATTTAACTCTGATAATAATTATGTAAAGAAACTTTTTCACACCATCAATGTAACTTAATTACCTGTTGTATTAAGTATACTTTTTTTTGTCAAGTAAATAGTAATTTTACTTATTATGGACAGTTATTTTTTAGGTGATCTAATAATGTAAAAGTTCTTTTACACTGTTCATATACAGAATTTAAACTCGTTATTAATTTAGAAGCCAAAAAAACAAAAAGTAATGAAGAGTTCATTGATGACTTTTAACTAGCTTACACTATGTGATGGTTATTCCAGAGGATGGTGTAGTCATGGACATCTTGTGTTGGGTCAAACCAAAGGTAGAACTTCTCTTCCCTCCCTGTGCTGACACTTCCATTACCATAAAGATTGGTCTGTAAAACCCAACTCCTCCTCCTCTTCTCATACCCAAGCAATTCAAAATCAAGTTCGTCATGGTTGTGTGGGAAAATATTTTGATTAGAAAGCTGAAAAATTGAAAAGGAAAAAGTGATTGCATTAGCCCAAATGCATGATCAAATAAAAAGAGCAATCACCTACGGTGCTTGAAGCATGCATGATCAATGAAACTTACATAAAAAGCAACTACAACTCCTGATGTAAAATTTGCAGGCAGTTTTAGAGCAGCATTGAAGAAACCATAGTAGTATTTGTCTTTGGAGATCAGTCCAGAACCTATATATATGGATGAACCAACAAGACACATGAATAAAAGATATGATTTAATTAATTTAAACTTATGCTAAGCATTTCTCGTATTATACAATGTACCTGAAGATTTGTCTAGGATAAGATCAGCAGTTGACCCATTATTTGTTAAACGGACATTAGCATCTCCGAAAAACACGTTGTATCCTTGATTAACGGGTAATCTACTAAAACGGTCAGTTAATCGCTCAACGTCTGGAGGTGTATAGATTTGACCTAGAGATGAAACCACAACTATCATGCAGATAGTCAAGAATTCTGATAGTAAGAGTGTTTTGTCATGATGAAAGAATTCCATTTTCTTTCTTTCTTTCTTTCTTTCTTTTATGTCTATGAATCAAGGGAAATGTGGGGAAAAACAGGGGTATTTATTCAGAGGAATTTTTGTTTTTAAAGTTGTAGCAAAGCTGGCTGTATCTTTGAATGAATCCCATTAAATAGGGTGATGTTTGATTCTTTGATGGGAAATGTGGACAGTGATCAAAAGTTCATGTTATATATAATGTCCAATGGAGAAAGACATGTTCTGAAAAGATCCATCATGTTCCACAGTACAAATCAGTTCAAGTGGAGGCCAGACTAGGAAAGGTAATTCTTTTCAACCAAATGATACTTTTCATTTTGGTTGAATTTTTCCTTAAAAAGAGTTTGGTCTCTGGCCCAGTAGCATCCGCCACAGGCAATTCTTGGTGTTTCAATTAAGAGCAAAGTCTACGAGTAGTTGGGAGCTAAAGGGCACAAAAGATAGACAAGAAAATCTTGTGCAATCACTACTCAAATCCTGATTCCCTAATCAGTTGGAAATTAACTATATATTGATTGGTAATGTAATTGAGATAATCACGGCACCAAGTGCTCCAATTTGCAACCGAGTTTTTATTACTAGTTTCACATTATTTTATGTAATCATGTATTAATGGTCCCATAACCCATGCATAATGTTGTTTGTGTTTCTATTGCGAAATCATTTGTCAAAAAGTTTTAAGCTCTATTCATTGACGATAGTCGGTATACGGTGTAAAATATTTGTTTTTGTTTCTGTTGTGAAATTATTGTTCAAAATGTTTTAAGTTTTATGTTTTGATCGTATAAAATATACTTACACAATCCGGCCATTTACAAGGTAATTAATTGCATGCATATCATTCTATTAAAACACAATAATTGACCATTTAAAATATATAATAATAAATTTACTATACATGATAGGTATAAATTTTTTTATACACTATCCACTAATATAATTTAAATCCTTTTCTTGAATAGGTTATTACAGTAAGATTTGTAGGACAGTACATAAAAGAATAAATGATACTGTGGGAAGATTTGATGAGTGCAGATAATAGCAAATTAGACAGCAGAGCGGTGATGAAGTGATTGATAATACATAATTAGTTAATACCTGAAAGGGTTTAAGCGAAGAACGTGCAATCATAACAATGATTTAAGAATTTAAGTTCTATCAATTGATTTTTATTTCTATAAGTCAATAATTATTTTCTTAATTTGTTCCAATTTATGTAGCACAATTTAAATTTAGAGAGTTAAATTTTTTAAATTGTAACAGTAAATTAGGATATAGGATCTTAAAGTTTTTTTTTAATTATATATATATATATATATATATATATATATATATATATATATATATTTGAAAACTACATAAAAAGTACTGAAGTCTCAATAATTGATAATTTAAAATATTTAAAAGATATTTAATAAATCGCTATCAAAGAAAAACTCGTTTAACTCTCGAAATTCAAAAGGTATCACATACATTGGAATGGAGGGAATACTATTTATTATAAAAATTTATCTATTACCATATAAATTACTCCCTCTATCTCAATATATATATGACACTCTTTTCTTTTTGGTCAGTCTGAAAAAGAGTGATATTTTTTCATATTTAGTAACAATTTAACTTTAAACTTCTTATTTTACTCTTAATAAGATGAGACCACATAAATATTTATGACTTGTGTCGAGTCACAAATTTTAAAAATCTTTCTTTTATTCTAAAATTTCGTGTTCAATTAAATATTTTCACATATATTAAGACAGAGATAGTATCAAAATTATATAAATATTTTTCACCATTTGTGCATAATCATAATTTCATGATTTAATAGTAGGGAAAATTAGATAGAATGTCAGCCAATCAAACTTATTTACATCCATAATAGCCCACTTTAAAAAAATTACTCATTTATTATATTAATTAGCCATTTGGCCACACTAACAAAAAAAAAACGTGATTTAGCCACGTGCAAACCGTGGCTATATCATAAACAAACCGTGACTAAATATTTTTTTCTGCTTTTTCTGGCACTGTTAAAAAAAAAACCTTTCTCTGTTTCTTTTTAAAACTTTTTTTGCTGCAATTTTTTTTTTTTTAAAAAAACGTTGCTATTTTTTCAATATGTTTTTCCTCTTTTTTTTAAAAAAAAAATTGTTGCTCCTTTTTAAAAACCTTTTTTGCTCTTTTAATTGTTCCAATTATGTTATTTTATTATTTTTTGTTTATACTTTTATTTACTAGGGTGGCACGTATGATAGTTAAATAAATATCGATATCGATATATTATATAATTATTTATACAATATCGATACACGTCTATAAACCAATTATACAATATCGATACATTACATAACTATATATACAATATCAATGTACGTTTATACACATCTATACAATATTGATACATAATATATACACTACATAACTATCTATACATCATATGTACATGTTCATACACCATTTATACAATATTGATACACGTTTATATACTATTTATATAATATCAATACACGTTTATACACAATTTATATAATATTGATACATGTTTATACACCTTTTATATAATATCGATACACGTTTATACACCATTTATACAATATTGATACATTATGTAACTATTTATACAACATCGATACACTACATATATATTATAGGGATATAAAATTTATTAATCACGGTAAGAGTAAGATATAGTCACGTTTACCCGTGGTCAAATTGACTGCATGAAAAATAAAATTATATTTGTAATTTTTAGTTACCCACACACAAAATCGTGGCTAAATAAGATAATTATATAAATTAGCCACGGTTCAATCGTGGCAAAAGCCTGCAGTACATAATTATTAGCCACGTTTTTTTTATCGTTTAGCCACGATTTAACCGTGGCTAAAACCCGCGTACTTTTGGCTATTTTTAATGTAAAAATAAGTGTGGTTATTTTTTTTGCAAAGTATTTAATTTTATGTATATATACAAAAATTTCCCATAATAGTACTACTCCCTCCGTTTCTAAATAGTAGTCATGTTTTGTTTTACATATTTCTTAAAAAACATATTATCTAGAAGTAATTTGATTAAATTATTCTTATTTATTACTCATTTTTATTTAATACTTTTTTTTTCTTTTGTATCATATTAATATATCTCTTCATATTTATAATTAAAGATAAAGATATAAATAAATAACTAATTATATCTCACTTTTCTAAAATGATAAATATTATAGATTATTTATTTTTATAAAAATGACAAATATTTAAGAACCAAGTAACAAAAAGCAACTGTGCACATGTGGGAAAAGCAACATGTTTATATGGAAATGGAATGACTTTTGCTTTATTATTTTTGTTCTGATTCTTCTTCCTTTTTTTTTTTTTTTTTTTTTTTTTTTTTTTTTTTTTTTTTTTTTTTTTTTTTTTTTTTTTTTTTTTTTGTGTTTCCTTCTATTTGTCTTGTAGTATTGCATGGCTGCAAGTCGGTCGGCCCTAAGGTTGAAAATAATCCCATTCCTCGTCGGTGTTGAGAATGTGCATAACCAGATAAAATAGGTCAAGCTTAATATAATTATAGTTAAAATAAATATAAATATGTATAACAATAATTTTTTTTCATATTATCGTATGAATATCTTGCTTTCTTGAAAGAAGTTCAACTTACTGTGATGGAACTATCAGTAATAATATTCTTTCCATGTCTCCTTTACAATAGGCTGATCACAACATCTTCTTCAATAACCCGATAATATCGTGTGAGTCGGACAAACTTTGAACATGTTGAGTCCAAATTAAAGTTCTACCACTATGAATACCTTCCTTCACAAAATACTTTTTCTTTTCTTTAACTCTCTTTTACACCACTAACTTTACTTTATATGCACGCTACAATAAATATTTTCTGTGCACCAACACATGCAAAGTGAAAGACTCCTAGTTATAGGTATATAAATTCTTCATAGAATGAATAATATGATAATGAATAATTAACAAATTAGTAATTGTAATGATCCTTTAGGTTATTTTCTCAGTTTTTGTGCGTTTTCGGTGTTTCGAGCTTTCTCACAGTGGCTACATGTTATTTATGACACGCAGGGATTGACGGTTCGGTTTCCGGGCAGTTTGTTTGTGTTTTAAGCTCATTTCCCTGTTTTGGAACTCTTTAAGTTGAAAGAGTTGACTTTGGTCAACAATCGGATAGGACGGGCATGGATGGAAATTTCGTCAGTGCTATTAGCTCCGAGACATCGATTTTGGGCTAGTGGGACCTTTAGTTCAGGTTTCGAGGCTTTCAGACTCATTTTGGGCTATCGGGTTACTTTTGGCTAAATGTTAAATTTTAAATGTGGGACCCACTTTTTATCGAAATGATCTCCGTTAAAAATTTCATCAATTTTATTGAGTCCGAAATATCATTTTTGGTAGTGTAGCATAGTTCATTTCCATACGCGGGATCCTGGATAAATTTCGAGGGTCCATCCGAGCGTTTTTAAGTTGTTGGTTTTGCTGGTTTTTGCAGCAGCTGGTGCAGCAAAATCCAACCCTTCGCTTATGCGAGGGGTTGGTTGCGTTCGCGAGGCCGCCTATGCGGCAGAGCCATCGCGTCCGCGAAGAAGGGGCACCTGTCCCCGACTTCTTTTCCTCTTCGCGTATGCGAGGGTCAGGCCACTTACGCGAGGTCGCGTACGCAGTGGCCTCCCGTGTCCGTCAAGGGCAAACGCTTGGCACTATAAATATATTTCCTCTTTGTTTTTCAAATATTTCAAGACCAATTTTCACCATTGTTGAAGAGCTTTTAAACCCAAATTCAGTGTGGTATCATAAGGGAGAGTTGGGGGTGGTAATTCCTCGTCCGTGATCATTCCCCCGCCTTTAAATTGTAAGTTTTCGTTCTTAATCCCTTTGATTCTTCCTTAAAATTCTTGTTTGAATTCCTCTAGTTTGGGACTGATTTGGGCTCATTTTGGAGCTATTTTTTCCTCAATATATTGAGCATGTAACCCTTGTCCCACAGGGATATTTTCTCCGGTTTAGTTTTTGAAATTCGCATGCAGGCCCTAAGGGTGATTTTTCACCTGATTTTTGATCCAAATTATAAAATTACAATATGAGTATCGTTAGTCATATTTTAACACATAGATTATTATTTTGATAGCGTGGTAGCAGTCGGAGGCTTCTCAGAAAGGAAAAGCTCCGGTCTAGTGGGTGAGAGCGTGCGTGTTCGACTTTCAGGTAGGCTACGGCTTACCTACTTCTAAACTTAGCTCATTTAAGATAATTATATGGTATTGTGCTAATTGTTGGTGGGACTCTGTGGAATGGATAGATGATTTTAAGTGAATTTAATTCTTGTAGCCGATTTAGGGGCTTTAGCTTAGAATTGGGGTTGAGATCCTTAGTTTGTCATTCCTTATCCCTTTATGTTCTAGCATAGCCTGAATAGTACCTTTAATTCTAGATATTTGCTTGCCTTAGCTTAGTTAGTCTGCTGGGGGCCTTGGGGTGGTTAAGTTAGAAATTCTCAGTGTAGGATTACCAATAGATTTTGAGGTAGGTGCTTATTATTTATTTACGCTTTACCATTTTTGTTTCGCATTATTTTCTGTATTTATGTATCATGGGCCCGAGTTCGTGTACATTGGATTGGCTGGACTCCAAGTTAGTTTACTTGGTCCTTAACTCTTATCAGTTTGTTTTCCTTTTTAGCCATCTTGGAAAAGCTTATGCGCGTTAGCCTGGATTTGGTTAGATATTGCCTTAGGGTGAGTTCCTTTAGGAGGTTGTTAGGAGTTTGGCTCTTCTAGGTGTTTTCCTTTAAAATTGGGATCTTTTCGTTAGCCTGTGGACCTTAGTTTGCTTCAGTGCGGATTGATTAGGCTCGGTTGTGATGTTTGTCGTGAGTTTTTGTCTATATTCTTGGGTTGTGATTGTTTCATCATGGCATATGAAGGACTTGATTTAAACACAGAATTCGATTTCAGAAATGGATTTCAATTTGAATATTTGATACTTTTGGGATTTTTTTATAAAAAGCATGGTATATTTTTTTGAAGTTCTAATTTGAGAAAACTTGCATGCCTGAGGGAAAGTGTTTTGGGTTGTTTTACTAGTATTTTAAACTTGCATGCCCGAGGAGACACGTGTTTCAGGTGGTTTAACTGACTCTCATCATTGCATTCTCATTAAGATATGATTCTGATTTGGTATACGAATTTCGCGAGTCCCTCATGGGTCCTGCCTTTACAAGCTACGGTTGGAGGAGGAGTATACAATATTATTAACACTTGACTCATATCATACTGAATATTATGGCACGATTCCACATGCATTTCCTTAATAGGTTGACTGCTAGTTACTATTTTCTGCTATTTGTATCCATTGGGCTTATTGGGGGTCCGACTGGGTTTCTTGTTTGTTGTTTGTACCTTCCGGGCTTATGGGGGTCCGGTTAGATTATTATTTGATTGTGTATACCTTCCGGGCTTATGAGGGTTCAACTAGGTTTTAGCTAGACTGCTTTGTGTTGCTTTACCTTACTTTGCTTTACACTTTGCTCAGTTATTTACTTCTCTTTCGATATTATCTAGCTATGACATGTATCCTTATACTGACTCCCTCTTTATTTTCCCTTTTGTATATTCATATTTTACTATACTTTTATCTTAATTGAGCTCAGTCGACCTATGATTCCTACTGGGTACCGCGTGTTTTGGTACTCATGCTATACTTTTGCATCTTTTTCCTGATATAGACCCTAGAATGAGTTATCACCGTTGACGCAGTCCTAGTGCTGAGTTGCGAATTCAGAGATTCAGGGTGAGCTTTTGGCGTTTGGAGGTGATTATTCTCCTTCTATTTTGGGAATAGTTCTCTTTTGTATATTTAGAGACTGCCTTGCATATTTTTATCTACCTAGTACTCCCTATGTTGCAGTAGCTTTTGTACCGACTGATACCAGGTCTTGGGGGATTTCCTGTATACTTTGCTCTTGCCCTCTCTATTATATTATTCTTTCTTTCGCTTGTTATCTTTATTTAAGTATTGTTTTTTCCGCCTTTACCTTGTTCTCGTATTAGCTCGCTGCTTGTTGTTTTGGGATAAAGGTTTGACTTACCTACTGGTGGAGTATAGTAGGTGCCATCACAATCTGAGAAATTGAGTCGTGACAGATTGGTACTCGAGCTTTAGGTTTGTTGGTGTCATTGGTACAAGAGAAAGTGTCTAGTAAAGTCTCGCGTATCGATACGATGACGTCTATATCCTATCTTGGGGAGACTACAAGGCATTCTTAGGAAAATTCCATCTTCTTAATTCTCTATCATGCGTCCTTGACTTCTATCAACTTCTAAATATTTTTTGTTTCATTCTTTCTCAGATAGTTAGGATGAGGGCTACAACGGTCGAGGGTGAAACCCCGTGCTATAAAGTAGGGCCCCAGCTTGGGGAAGAGGTAGAGGTCGACCTTGAGGCTGAGGTTGGGTACAAGCTACAACATCAGCTCAGGGCCAAGCCACAGAGCTCACTAGATCTTGTATATGAGCGAGAGCCTGAGATTGCTCCATAGTTAGTGCCAGAGGATCCGCCACCGCATCAGCTAGTAAGGCAGGGACCAGCCCAGCCTCCACGCGGACTTATAGTTTCACCGACACTGCAAGCTGCTATAATTCAGTTAGGGTATTCAGGGTATATGAGCGCAGCCTGCTGCTATGGCTCCCCATATTGAGGTACCACCAGTTCAGTTAGTTGACCCACCCATGGCAGCCC
Source organism: Jaltomata sinuosa (assembly GCA_003996215.1). Lineage (NCBI taxonomy): Eukaryota > Viridiplantae > Streptophyta > Magnoliopsida > Solanales > Solanaceae > Jaltomata > Jaltomata sinuosa. The sequence goes on along the minus strand of QJPP01003193.1, from coordinate 96,706 downwards.
GACCAATCATGACCTCGAAACTCACTTTGTTTCTTATAGTTCTCTCTCCGTTTCTCTTCTTGCTTGCTGTTTTGTGTGTTCTGTGTATGTGTGTTGCATGTAGTTGCTGGATATTGTTGTATAGGGTAGGTTGTAGTTTATATAGGGGTATGAGAGTTTAGGGTGTTAGTTTCGTGGGTAGGGGGGGGGGTAGGTTGTTAGAGAGAGTTGTAGGGGTTTTTTTGGGGAGTCTTGGCGCATTGTGTGTGTGTTTATGTTGCGGTATATATAGGTAGGGTGTTGAGGCGGTGAGGGTGTAATTAGGGAGCATATATATGATAGGTTTGTGATGTTGTGTCGACGGGTGTGTTACTTGGGGGAAGGGTTAGGTTTAGGGTGGCGGTGTGTGGGTAGTTATGGTAGTAGTTTTGAGGCGGTGGCTGAAGGTTTCCTTTGTTTATTTTGGGTTTTAGTGTGTATTACTTACGTGAGGGAGTAGTATATTAGTTTGTTTAGGATGGTGGGTTTTGGGGTAGTTTACTTGAGGGAAAAGTTTAGTATTTAGGGTATTTTTTTCTTTCCTTTTATAGCTTTTTTTTCTTTTTATTTTTTCCTTAAAAGATGAAAATATTAACTTACTACTTTTAGGCTAGGTAAAAATATAGAAAAATTAAATAGGTAGTTCAAACTAAAATATAATTAAATAAAATTATTAAAATCTCTAGCTTATTTATTAAATTCTAAATTAAAGGAAAACATATTTTTGTAAATTTTCTTTTCTTTTTTTCTTAAAAAACTCATCCTAAAACATGACTCTATTTTTGTAATTTTTCAAATACTTTTAAAAACTATGTAAAAATCAAAACACCTAATGTAGATCTAAAAAATATATTTTAAATACGAAATAGTGTAAACGTTAGGCATGGTCAAAAATTAGGTGTTCACAGCATGCCCGTCTTTGCTTGAGTACATGGAGAGTTTTCAAGCAAAGAAGTGAACGACGTGACTGTTTTTTAACCTAACCATTTATTCAAAAGTAGTAAAAAAAAGCAAATGGAAATAGGTGTGACCGAGCCCTGGCTTTGGGTAACCTACATATCTCGATTCATAACAGAATCAGGTTACGTGTAGTTCAAGTGGATATAGGGATGAAAGGATGTGTTGGAGAGTCGAGTGAGGTCCTGTCAAGGTTTCGGTCCGTGGCTCCTGTTATTACATCAGGAAAATGAAACTAGAAAGGAAAATACAAGATCCTATCTACTCTACTTGTCTTGACTCTCTTCCCTTAGGGTCTTCAGTTGTCACCTCACCTTCTGTCGGTTGTGTAACGACCTGTTCCATCATTACGGGTAAACCATTCGTGCGAAGTATCAGGTTAGAAAACTTCCGGGTTTGAGAGTTGAAAATTTTGGGCTAGGCTAGCCTCGAATGGATTCTGAGTGAGGTATGGTCTAGGAAAATTCGGGTGAGGATTGGGTAGAATAATTGAGGCCGAGCTAGTTTTTCTATTATCCAAGATATTAAGGAGTCTAGGGGACTTTTTGGAAGTGAATTCAGGTGAGTAGAACTCCCAGTATCAAAGTTGACGTGAAGGGGTTGAGTCAGAACGTCAGGATTTGAAGTGTGTTGTAAAATTGGCACTTTTGAGGGATTCTCTGAGGTTTTTTCCTGTGTCAACCGCTATAGTGTTGATACTGCACTGCCGCGGCTACCGCTATAGCGGAGAAATTCCTGCTATAGCTGAAGTCAACGCTGGCCAGCACCGCCATAGCGGTCGGTTCTGCTACAACGATGCTGCTATAGCAGTGTACGGACCGCTATAGCAGAATAAGTCAGGGTAAATACAACAACTTCCCCAAAAACGTTCAGAAATTCTCAAGAATGTTTTGGGGAAGGGTAGAGGCAATTTTGGTAATTCCAAGTCAGTTTTCCACCAAACTCCATCGAAAAGGTAAGGTTTTCGCTCCCCACTTCAGTATTTTGATTCCCAAACCTTAGAAACTATAATCTCAGGCTTGTGGGAAGGTTAGGATTGACCTAGGATGATAGAATCCGGTGGAAAAAAGGAGATTCTAGGCGTAGAATTCTTGGGTTATGATTATTATCACTTATGCATGATTAAATCACCGTTATTTGCTCAATATAACCATTAAATGGTAGTTTTTAGGTAAATTAATGGTGGAAAAGACCTGAGATGGGTGGAATGATCATGGGTTGGCATGGGGATTAAGATTTGAGTATAATCTGGGTAATTTTAGGCCATTGGACTGATTTTGGTATATTTTGTAATAATTGTTAAACCAAGAATAAACGAAAGTTTCGGAAAACGAGAAGGCTCCGGCCCAGTAGTGTTTTCAAGCTATTCGAGGTAGGTGATGGTTATTGTTTTCCAAATGCAATGTATTTGCATGCACCTTTATCTTAGTAATGTATGAGCCTTACATGCTTAGGGAATAAAATTAGGAATGTCTAAGTGTCCGGGTGTCAATTATGTGAAATGAACTTGGTTATGTTGCTGGTTGGTTTTACAAGTGTGATATTGTTCATTCATTTTATTGATTGTTGGACTTGTGTGACATTCGATAGGCTCGGGTACCATGCTTGGTATAGGTTCCATAATAGTTGGCTTGGGTACCACGCCTAGTACAGGTTCTATAATGGTTGGCTTGGGTACCACGCCTGGTACGGGTTTATTTATATTGTTGATTGTATTTGTTGTGGGTTCCATGAGTGGACCGGATTAAATGTTGAACTGTAATTATTGCATATTGGTCCATGATAGGCTGGGTAACTTTACTTAAAAGTAGGATTGGTCCTTGTGTGGACCGAGAATTGCATGTTGACCACTTAAACGTTATTCTAGAGATCCTTGGTTGGTCCGGGTTTCTTAAAAAAGGTGTATATTTACCTGTCATTGCTATTGTTGTAGTGGTTGTGGAACTGTTTTATGTGGTTGATAAGTTAGAAGGAAGTCTGAGTGTCTGGAGTTATATTGTTGATTGTTATTACATGTTGGTACTGCTTTACTTAGTTTTGGTTTATTGTTCATATATTTTTTATTGGAGCTGGCCGATGATCCTACTAGTACACTATGGTTGTGTACTTATTCTGTACTTGCTTTCTTTTTATGAGTACAGGACATCTTCCAGCGGCTACTACGCGACCTCAGCTGTAGTCCCGACGATTCCAGATTTCAAGGGTGGGCTGCTTCTTCCAGGCTACCTTGCTTTCATCCAGTGTAGTTCTAGTCCATTTATTTCGGACATAAACTCCTATTTTGGGGTTGCATCCCCGTTCTTTAGATATTTGTAGATGTTTTGGTACCGCGACTTTCAGATTCTAGGGGTATTTTTCGCAGGATATTGTTTTATTAGTATTTGGTTGTGAATGTTAGTTTATTTTAATGAAATTGGTTTCGAGCTGTTAGATTCACTAAATGTTGACTGAGTTATTGGTTCTCTCATCCAGGGTTTTGGGTGTGTCCACTCGCGGTAGGCTGGATCGTGACAAAGATGGTATCAGAGCCCTAGGTTCGTTGATCTCGTCGTACCAAAATGAGTCTAGTAGAGTCTTATGGAACTGTACAGAGACGTTTGTACTTTTCTTCGAGAGGCTATAGGACTTTAGGAAACTATCTCTTCTTTCTTCCTTCGTGCTATAACTTGATTCCAATTTGTATCTGGTGATACAAATTGGTATCTAACTTCTTTCACTCTTTTGTCCGCAGATGGTTAAGACCAAGTACAACGAAGAAAGGGCGGCGGTTCCTGTGGTGGAACCAGTAGCCAAAGGGCGAGAAAAGGGCAGGGGTATAGGCAGAGGCAGAGGGAGAGAAACACTTACTGGGGGTAAAGCTCAGGTAGCTGCTGAACCAAGAGAGGCGACCCCTGCCCCACCTTAGAGTCCAGTTAAGGAGGAAGTTAACGTTGTTCTTGAAAAGGGCACAGAACAGGAGGAGGCGGTACCGGCTGGAGGTGCAGGCCTCCCCCCTGTATCACCGAAGGCATTTCAGCAAGTGTGGGCTTTTATGCGTGGGATGGTAGGTGATGGAGCCATTACTATGGGTACCACAAATCAGGCTCGGGGCCCTCAGCCAGCTCTCAGGATAGATGCGGCATCAGGCACTAATGATTTCTTTCATCCAATGCTAGGCCCTGTTATGACTGGGAATAAGCATGAGATGCTGACCAAATTTTTGAAACTAAAATCTCCGATATTTTAGGGTACTGAGATAGTGGATGCATTTGAGTTTATTCTGGATTGCAATGAGAGGCTGCATAAGCTGAGTATTGTGCATCAACATGGGGTGGAGTTTGTCATATTTCATCTTCAAGGTGATGCAAAACAATGGTGGAGAGCTCATGTAGAGTGTTGGCCATCAGCTTTGCCTCCAATGTCTTGGGCACAAATCCGTGCCCTTTTGTTGGATAAATATGTGCTTCGCACTTTGAGAGATTGCAAGAAGGATGAGTTTATAGCTCTTGAGCAGGGTAACATGTCTGTTTCAACCTCTGAGGCTAAATTTCATGCCTTGTCGCGTTATGCTACTTAGCTTTTGGGTACTGAGGAGGAGAGAATTCATTTGTATGTGAATGGACTAAATATTGAGTTACATATATTGTATGTGCATATGACCTCAACATGAAAGAGTTTTAATGAGGTGACTGATTATGTGAAGAAACTAGAGGATGTCAGGTAGGTTGGGCAGGCTAAGGTGCTAGCTAAGAAGTCTCAAAATGAAGGTAACTGCAGTGGATCATACTCCAGGGGTAACGACCAGCAAGTGTATTCTGATCGTCCTATTCAGTCAGCCCTGCCAGCTTCTGCAGGTGGTCATCCGGGAGCCAGTCAAGAGTTTTCAGCTCCTAGAGGCCAGGGGGATTCTTATACTTCTACTAGCAGGCCTTCTCTTGACCACAAATATTTTCATTGTGGTGATCCGGGTCACTTCAAGAGGGAGTGGCCTCACAGGCAAATAGGAAATCAGACTCAGTAGCAGACTAAGGCTGTGGTTCCGGCAGGTAGAGGTGGCTATGGCAGGGGTCATCCACAGGGTGGGCGAGGTGGCTTTCAAGGAGGCTGGGGAAACAAAGAAAATAGTGGCGCAGGCAGGGGAGTAGCACATCCAGCCAAAGAGGTTGCTCGAATTGATAACAGAGCCCATTGTTATGCATTTCTAGGGAAGTCTAAGGATGAAGCATCTGATGCAGTGATAACAGGTACAATTCTAGTCTGTGACCGAATGGATTTTGTATTATTTGACCCAGGACCTACTTATTCGTATGTTACTGTGAAATTTGCTTTGGGTATGGATTTGGTTTGTGATGTCCTGGATTCCCCTATTCATGTTTCTACCCCAGTTGGGGAGTCTGTGGTAGTAACCCATGTGTATCGTACTTGTCCTGTGATTTTTGTGGGTTTTCAAACTTGGGTAGACTTGGTTATTCTGGACATGCTAGATTTTAATGTTATCTTAGGAATCACCTGGTTATCTCCATATCATGTTGTATTAAATTGTAATGCTAAGACCGTGACTCTAGAGATCCCGGGTAAGGATAGACTAGAGTGGGAAGGTGTGTATAGGCCTAAGCTGACGAAGATCATATCCTTTGTTCGGGCTAGGAAGTTAGTGGGAAAAGGTTGTTTGGCTTTCTTAGAATTTGTATGGGATGTTAGTGTGGATCCCCCTTCGATTGAGTCAGTCCCGGTGGTTTCTGAGTTTCAGGATGTGTTTTTAGCGAATTTGCCTGGCATGCCTCCGGATAGAGACATTGATTTCTGTACAGATTTAGAGCCGGGTACTCGCCCAATCTCTATTCCTCTTTACCGTTTGGCTCCGACAGAGTTGAGGAAACTTAAGACTCAACTTCAGAAACTCTTAGATAAGGGATTTATTCGTCCGAGTGCTTCACCTTGGGGTGCTCCAATTTTGTTTGTAAAGAAGAAGGATGGTAGTATGAGGATGTGTATAGACTACAGACAACTGAACAAGGTCACCATCCAAAACAAGTATCCCTTACCCCGCATAGATGACCTCTTTGATCAGTTACAAGGTGCGTCCGTATTTCAAAAATTGACTTGAGGTCAGGGTGCCATCAGCTTAAGATCAAGCCTGAGGATATACCTAAGACGGAATTCAGGACTCGGTATGGGTATTACGAGTTCCTGGTCATGTCATTTGGGTTGGCCAATGCGCCGTTGACCTTTATGAGTTTGATGAATGGTGTCTTCAAGTCGTATCTGGACTCCTTTGTGATTGCGTTTATAGATGATATCCTAATTTACTCTAGGAGTAAGAAAGAGCATGCAGAACATCTTCGCATTGTTCTTGGGATATTGAGGCACCAAAAATTATATGCCAAGTTTTCAAAGTGTGAGTTTTGTTTGTCTTCAGTTACCTTCTTAGGGCATGTCATTTTGGAAAAAAGGTTGACAGTGGATCCCCAAAAGATTGAGGCGGTCAAGAGTTGGGTTTGGCCCAGCACTGTGATTGAGGTTAGGAGCTTTGTGGGGCTTGCAGGCTACTATCGCAGATTTGTCAAGGACTTTGCGTCCATTGCTACTCACTTGAAAAGGTTGACTCAAAAGGAGGTACCTTTTGTGTGGTCCGACAAGTGTGAGGAGAGCTTCCAAAAGCTCAAGGCACTCCTGACTACAACTTCCATTCTATCATTGCCAGTGGAAAGTAAAGATTTTATTGTGTTTTGTGATGCTTCACATTCGGGTTTGGGTGTTGTGTTGATGAAGGACAGGAATGTTATAGCTTATGTTTCAAGGCATTTGAAGCCCCATGAGAAGAATTACCCAACCCACGACTTGGAGTTGGCAGCGGTGGTCTTTGCACTAAAAATTTGGATACATTGCCTTTATGGTGTCAAGTGTGAAGTGTTCACAGACCATCGCAACTTGCAACAGTGTTTACTCAAAAGGATTTGAACCTGAGACAGAGGAGGTGGATGGAATTATTGAAGGATTATGATATGACCATCCAGTATCATCTGGGCAAGGCTAATGTAGTGGTAGATGCATTGAGCCAGAAAGCGGTTAGCATGGGCAGTTTGGCTTATTTGAGGGTATCTAAATGACCCTTGTATAGGGAGATTCGGGTACTAGAATTAAAGTTTATGCAGTTGAGCATTTCAGAGCAGGATGGAATGTTGGCCAGTATTAAGGTCAAACCCATATTTATGGAGGATATTAAGGCCAAACAGTCTCAGGATGCGCAGTTGAACAAACTTCAGAACAAGGTGTTGTCTAGGGAGGCCCCGGACACTACCCTTGACGCGTGTGGGGTGTTGAGTTTTAGAGGATGAATTTATGTTCCTTGGGTTGATGATTTGATTCAGAATATATTGGCAGAGGCTCATAGTTCACGATGCTCCATTCATCCGGGGTGACCAAAATGTACCGGGACTTGAGGCAACTTTATTGGTGGCCTGGGATAAAGAGGGACATAGTTGACTATGTGTCTAAGTGCCAGAATTGTCAGTAGGTTAAGTACGAGCACCAAAGGCCTACAGGATTGCTTCAGAGTATGCCCATTCTCGAGTGGAAGTGAGAAATGATAGCCATGAATTTTGTGGTGGGTCTTCCTAAGAACTTGGGGAAGTATGACTCCATTTGTGTCATTGTAGATAGGCTGACCAAGTCCGCTCATTTCATTCCGGTTAGGGTGGATTATAACTCACAGTAGTTGGCCAAGATCTATGTTAAGTAAATTGTAAGGTTATATGGGGTACCACTCTCCATCATTTCAGACAGGGGTACGTAGTTTACTTCCAAGTTCTGGGGCAAGTTGCACGAAGTGTTGGGTACTCAACTCACTTTCAGCACAACTTTTCATCCTCAGACTAACGATCAGTCGAAGAGGAAAATACATGTATTTGAGGACATGCTGAGAGCACATATAATTAACTTTGGGGGCTATTGGGACCAGTTTCTATAGTTGTGTGAGTTCTCTTACAACAACAACTATCACTCCAGTATCGATATTGCACCATTCGAGGTCCTTGAGATGGCAGGACCGGTGGCGTACAGGTTAACACTACCACCCAGTTTATCCGAGGTCCATCCAGTCTTCCATGTATCCATGTTGAAGCAATACCATGGGGATGGGGAATACATCATTAAGTGGCATTCAATCTTGCTAGACAAGGATATTCAGTACAAAGAGGAGCCAATTGCGATTCTAGATCGGGATGTCCAAAAATTGAGGACAAAGAAAATCAGGTCGATAAAAGTTCAATGGAAGCATTATCCAGTTGAGGAATCCACTTGGAAAACTGAGAAGGACATACATGACAAGTACCCTCACTTATTTGAGGATTCAGGTACTACACTTTCTCTCTTTTAGATCATCTTTTTCAGGTTTAATCATTCATGGACGAATGATGGGTAAATTGGTATCTGTTATAATGACTTGTTCTGTCATTATGGGTAAACCATTCGTGCAAAGTGTAGGGTTAGAAAACTTTCGAGTTTGGAAGTTGGAAATTTTAGGCTAGGCTAGCCTCGGATGGATTCTGAGCGAGGTATGGTCTAGGGTAATCTAGGTGAGGATTAGATAGAATATTTGAGGTCGAGCTAGTTTTTCCATTAGCCAATACCTTAAGCAGTTCGGGGGACTTTTCGGAAGTAAATTCGGGTGAGTAGAACTCCCGGTATCAAAGTTAATGTGAAGGGGTTGATTCGGAACATCGGGATTTGAAGTGTGTTATTAAATAGGCACTTTTGGGGGATTTTACAAGGTTTTGTCCCATGTTAACCGCTATAGCAGTTGATACTGCGCTGCCATGGCTACTGCTATAGTGGAGAAATTCCCGCTATAGCAGAAGTCAACACCGGTCAGCACCACCATAGCAGTTGGTTCTGCTACGACAGTGCTGCTATAGTAGTGTACGGACCGCTATAGCGGAATAAGTCAGGGTAAATGCACCAACTTCCCCAAAAACATTCAGAAATTCTCAAGAATATTTTTGGGAAGGGCATAGGCAATTTTAGCGATTCCAAGTCAGTTTTCCACCAAAATCCGTCGAAAAGGTAAGGTTTTTGCTCCCCACTTCAGTATTTCGATTCCCAAACCTTAGAAACTATAATCTCAGACTTGGGGAAAGGTTTGGATTGACCTAAGATGATAGAATCTGGTGGGAAAAGGGGGATTCTAGGTGTAGAATTCTTGGGTTATGATTGTTATCACTTATGCATGATTAAATCACATTTATTTGCTTAATGTAACCGTTAAATGGTAATTTTTAGGTGAATTAATGGTAGAAAAGCCCTGGGATGGGTGAAATGATCATGGGTTGGCTTGGGGATTAGGATTTGAGTATAATCCGAGTAATTTTAGGCCATTTGACTGATTTTGGTATGTTTTGTAATCATTGTTAGACCAAGAACAAACAAAAGCTTTAGAAAATGGGAAGGCTCCGGCCCAATAGAGTTTTCATGCTATTCGAGGTAGGTGATGAATATTGTTTTCCAAATGCAATGTGTGTGCATGTAACTTTAGCTTAGTAATGTATGTGCCTTGCATGCTTATGAAATAAACTTAGGAATGTCTAAGTGTCCGGGTGTCAATCATGTGAAATGAACTTGGTTATATTGCTTGTTGGTTTTACAAGTGTGATATTATTCATTTATTTTATTGATTGTTGGACTTGTGTGATATTTGGTTGACTCGGGTACCACGCCTGGTACATATTCCATAATGGTTGGCTCGGGTACCACACCTAGTACATGTTCTATAATGGTTGGCTCAGATGCCATGCCTGGTACTGGTTTATTTATATTATTGATTGTATTTGTTGTTGGTTCCATGAGTGGATCGGGTTTAATGTTGAACTGTGATTATTGCATATTGGTCCATGAGAGGCCGAATAATTTTACTTAAAAGTGGATTGGTCCTTGTATGGACTGGGAATTGCCTGTTAAACACTTAAGCGTTATTCTAGGGATCCTTGGTTGGTCCGGGTTGCTTAAAAAAGGTGTATGTTTACCTACCATTGCTATCATTGTAGTAGTTATGGAACTGTTTTATATGGTTGATAAGTTAGAAGGAAGACTGAGAGTCTTGAGTTATATTGCTGGTTGTTATTACATGTTGGTACTGCTTTACTCAGTTTTGATTTATTGTTCATATATTGTTTATTGGAGTTGGCCGATGATCCTACCAGTACAATGTGGTTGTGTACTGATTCTGTACTTGCTTTCTTTTTGTGAGTACAAGACATCTTCCAACGGCTGCTACGCGACCTCAGTTGTAGTCTCGACAATTCTAGATTTCAAGGGTGAGCTGCTTCTTCTGGGCTAACTTGCTTTCATCTAGTGTAGTTCTAGTCCATTTGTTTTGGACTTAAATTCCTATTTTAGGGTTGCATCCCCGTTCTTTAGACATTGGTAGATATTTTTGTACTGCGACTTTCAGATTCTAGGGGTATTTTTCGCAGGATCTTGTTTTATTAGTAATTGGTTGTGAATGTTAGTTTATTTTAATGAAATTAGTTTCGAGCTGTTAGATTCACTAAGTGTTGACTGAGTTATTGGTTCGCTCATCCGAGGGTTTCGGGTTGGTGCCACTCGCGGCGGCTTGGGTCATGACAGGTGGGTACCTTGATCTCAAAATTTGATCTTGAAGTTAGGATTTGAGACATGAACTTGCAATGAATTGAGTCATTAATGCTCCTCCAAAGGACAATTCGTAGAATACTCTTAGATGCTTGTTCCCTCTATCAGAAGTTAAAGAGATGCCTCTCGAGATGTTGGGCCGCTATATGAGTCAGAGCTAACTCTAACTGCCTTTGAGATTGAACATTCTTCTCTTCTCTGATTGAGGATGAGATTCCATTCTTAATTATCAAATCTGTTCTTCACGAGAAGACCTGCATGTTATCAAAGACAAACAAAAGTGAACAAAAATTTTCTGCCCCAGTTTACACTAGAATTTTTTTATGAGTGATTAGTAAAGCTATAAAATAATTACTTAAATAATAAAAAAAAGATAATGATAAAACTCTAAGCTAGGTATGAGAATAAAATAAGATTTTTATTCTCAACAAATGAAACCAGAGAATGTTGTACCCTGTGAAAGCTTTGAAAAAGGAAAATAAGATTTATTTTTTCTTTGTTTTTTGTAAAATGGCAACCAGGGGTTGTCGTACCCTGTGAAGACATGAAAAGATAGAAAATAGGATTTTTGTTTCCAAAAATAGCAATCAGGGAATGTCGTACCCTGTGAAGACATGAAAGAAGAAAAATAGGATTTTGCTTCCTAAGACGACAACCAGGGAGTATCGTACCCTGTGAAGACTTTGAAAAAGAAAATAGGATTTTTGTTTCCTAAAATGGCAACCAGGGAATATTGTACCCTGTGAAGATATGAAAAGAGATAGGGGTTTTTTGTTCCCTAAAATGCAACATGGGATGTCATACCTTCTTAAAGGCTCATATTCATCATCAAATGGCTTTTCTGCCTAATGATCGGCCAATGCTTGTGTTGTCATAGCGGTACGAGTGATATACATAATGTCAAATTTTTTAAGCAAAATTTGCCACTTTTCTAGCCTACCCGTTGGCATGGGTTTCTGAAAGATGTACTTCAAAGGATCCATTCACGATATAAGGTAAGTTGTGTAGGACGAAAGATAATGCTTCAATTTTTGGGCGGCCCAAGTTAGAGCGCGACATGTATTTTCTAGAAGAGTGTATTTTACCTCGTAGCTGGTGAATTTCTTGCTCAAATAGTAGATCGCCTATTCTTGTTTTTTGTGGCATCATGTTTCCCCAGAACACAACCAAAGGAATTATCCATTACTGACAGATACAGAAATAGAGGCCTACCAGGTTTTGGTGGGACTAACACTGGAGGATTTGATAGATATTATTTAATCTTGTCAAAAGCTTCTTGACACTCGCTTGTCCACTTGACAACATCATCCTTTTTCAGCAGCTTGAATATGGGCTCACATATAGTGGTAAGCTTAGTGATGAACCTTCTAATATAGTTCAACCTCCCAAGAAAACTCATAACTTCAGTCTTGTTCTTTGGGGGCGGCAATTCTCGAATGACCTTGATCTTAGAGGGATCCAATTCAATGCCTCTTTGGCTGACTACGAAACTCAAAAGTTTTCCAGACAGAACTCCAAATGCACGCTTGACTGGAATAAGCTTAAGATTATAATTTTGTAGTCTTTCGAAGAACTTTCTTAGGTCATGCACATGGTTATCTTGGGTCTTAGACTTAATGATCACATTATTGACATGTACCTCAATTTCTTTATGCATCATATCATGAAAGATAGTAGTCATGGCCCTCATGTAAATTGCTCTTGCATTCTTCAAACCAAATGGCATGACCCTATAACAATAAGTGTTCCATGGAGTAGAAAAATCGGCTTTTTCAACATCCTATTCATCCATTAAAATTTGGTGATACCCGACATAACAATCTACGAAAGATTGGATCTTATGTTTGGCACAATTAACAACTAGGATAAGGATGTAGGGTAAGGGAAAATTATCTTTGGGACTTGCTTTGTTGAGATCCCTATAGTCAATGCAAACCCTAGTTTTCCCATCCTTGTTTGGTACGGGCACAATATTTGCCAACCATGTGGTGTATCAAACGGCTCTGATCACATTGGCTCTCAATTGCTTCATGATTCCTTCTTTGATCTTATCAGTCACATCTGATTTAAACTTTCTTTGTTTCTATTGGACTGGTGGAAAATCAGGGTACGTGGGTAGTTTGTAGACCACCAAATCAACATTCAAACCCGGTATATCATTATAAGACCAAGCAAAAATATCTTTATATTCAAACAAAGCTTGGATAATGTAATCTATAGTCTTTTGTTCAGTGTGAACGGTTATCTTTGTCTCCCTAGCTTCTTCAGGAGTTCCCAAGTTAATTGCCTCAATTCTATTTAAAGTAGGTCTGGGTTTATTTTCAAATAGATTCAATCCCTTTTTTACTTCTTCAAAAGCCTCATCTTTATCATATTCATCAATTGCGTGATTCATCATTTCAAGATTAGATAACTTTTTGAGATCTGGATGTGAACTCCACATGCATGTCATGTTATTAAAGTCGGTATTAAATGAACTGAAATGAGAAGAAATAGCAAAAAATAGAAGAGGGGCAAAGATAGATTTAACTAGGAAATTGGAATTTTATTGCATCAAATTTGAAAGGATAGAAGGGTTAACATCAAAATAAATCTACTAAAATATCCGGATTACAACCCTGAGAATAATCCAAAAGAAAGAAAAGCAACAAAAATAAACTAGCAAAACCCCTTACTTGTGGGGAAAGGAATGGCTTCTCAGTTGGTGAGCTTGATTTTTGGGCCAATAAACTGCACATCTATATGACTAGGGACTTCACCAATCTGAATTATATTAACCTCGTGAAATATTTCTCAGAAACCTTGGCATATTTCATCCACATCGCTTTAGTCAGATTGGGATTTGACAAAAGACTTGGCAATAAGGGAAACTGGCTTTGACAACCTCCAGACTTTCTTTCTCCGCTCTTTTTCCCATTTTCTATCAATTTCGGTTGGCCTGAAGCCCAATCCAAAAGTTCCTTGACTATTTAATGGAAATATAGGGCCCACAATTCCTTGTAATGAAACCCCTAAGCCTTTCCCTAGTTCATAACCATTCTGCAACATTTGGGTAGCCACAATGATCCAAGTAAAAGATAGATGAGGCTCTGGAATAGGTATCCCTTCCTTGAACTGATCGACTATCACTATCTCAAAAGCATGATAAAGGAAGGACTCACAACCTTCCTTGGCCTCAATGCATGGTATAGAGGGGTTTCTACATATTGAAAGATCATCTTCCCCATGAACAATGATTTCCTGCTTATCATGTTCAAACTTGACCACCTGGTGTAAAGTAGATGGCACAGCCCTGGCCCTGTGGATCCATGGTCTTCTTAAGAGCATGTTGTAGGAAGTGTCCATGTCTATTACTTGAAAAGTGATCCCAAAATCAACAGGTCTAATTGTCAAAGTAAGATCAATCTCGCCAATTATGTCTCATCTTGCACCGTCTAAAGCTCGAATGCACACATTGTTAGATCATATTCTATCTCTGCTGATTTTCAGACTCTGCAAAGTGGAGAGAGGGAAAATATATACACCTAAACCCCCATCGATCATGACTGCCTTTACATAATGTCCTTCATATTTAATAGTTAGGTGTAAAGCCTTGTTGTGACCGGGTCCTTCTGCAGGCAACTCATTATTAGTGAAAGTGATTCTGTTTACCTCAAATATTCTGTGGGCCATCCTTTCTAAATTGCACATTGTGGTATCTTTCGGGATGTATGCCTCATTCAAAATTCTAATCAATGCTTGACAGTGTTCTTTAGGATGTATTAGTAAGGATAACAATGAGATTTGAGCTGGGGTCTTCCTCAACTGACCCACAATAGAATAATCCTAAACTTTCATCTTTTTCAAGAACTCCCCAGCCTTTTCACCACTGATAGGTTTCTTCACTGGCCCCTGATTATTTTTTGATTATTTGGCTCTTCTTAATTCTTCTAGAGCATAAAACCTTCCAGAGTGGGTTAAGCCTCCTATTTCATTTGCCTCTTCAACGATCTCTTTTCCCTTATAAGTCACAGTGGTTTTGTTGTAGTTCCACGTGATAGTTTTTCAAGTTCGTCACTGGAAGTTGTGTTGCATGCCTTATAACAACTGGCTCTGTCACCTTGCCCATGCCACTTTGATTTTGATCAAACCTTATAATGCTATTAGGAACATATAATTTTGGCCCAACTACTAATATCTCTTTCGGATTTGCAGGAACATAGAATATCATCTTCTCTAAACCTTTAGGATTAGCAACAAAACTTGCACCTTTTACGATCAACGGTGCCTGTTGTATGGATTTTGTTGCTTTACTCAAGTCTACCTTTGGCATGCTAATTTTTAGTACTTCTTTGTCTGTTTGCCTCTTTTACCTATCATTGCAAATAATTCCCACAAAATGCACATTGTTGTGATCAGGAAGTAGGTTGTTAGCAACATTTGGGGGCCTCATCATTATGTATCACAATTGCCTTATCATTAATTAGCTTCTCAATGACTCTTTTCAGAGTCCAATAATTTTCCGTAATATGACCTTTGGTGTTAAAATGATATTCACATCTAACCATCGGGTCAAAACCTCTTACATTAGGGTTTACATTGTATGACATGATAGGTTCGATCAGCCCCAAGTGTATTAATTTTCGCAACAGACTGGTGTATGATTCCCCAATTGGGATGAAGTTGTCCTTCTACCCCTATTCTCTCGTATAATCTATCTTTGGATGCGGATTATGAAATGCCTAAAAATTCTGATGTTGTGGATGGCAACCTTGTGGAGTAGGTGCCCACCATTGTTGGTGAGTGGGAGGTCAGGAATACGCCTGGGCATTAAAACACTGTGTACTGGGGTGGTTCAACTAAATAATGAGGACCTTGATATGGATAATAATGTTAAGGAGCACTAAATTGTCATTGATGGAATTACACATGAGGGTGGTCGGTCCATTTTTGAACGTCCCCAAATCCTGACGTCATCATAGATCCTTCCTCTTTCTTTTTTCAATTTCCAAAACTAATGGACCCATTTTGGATTGCTTGGATGGTGGCTTTAAGGGCTGCTTGACTCATGATTTTTCCTGATTTTATGCCACTTTCTTCCATCTCTCCAATTTTGATCGCCTCAGCAAAAGGCTTTCCCATTGCTGCGAACAAGTAATAATAGTAGTCGGGCTCTTGATCCTGGAGGAAAACATCAATCAATTCATGGTCTTTCATTGTTGGTTTGACTCTGGCTGCCTGCTCTCTCCATTTTATGGCATACTTTCTGAAGCTTTCGATTGGTTTCTTTTTCATGTTAGCAAGGGAGTTACGTTCTGGAATAATGTCAATATTATATTGAAATTGCTGCACAAAATCCCGATCCATGTCATCCCAAATGTGCTAGCAAGAAATGTCTTGATCAATAAACTATTCTGAAGCTATCCCTGTCAGACTCTCTCTAAAGTAAGCCATAAGTAGGTTTTCTTTTCCCCCTACTCCTCTTAGTTGATTACAAAATCTTTTCAAATGAGCCAAAGGATCACCATAGCCATCGTACTTGTCAAATTTTAGGGTTTTGAACCCCAGAGGCAAATGGATATTAGGGAACATACACAAATCCTGGAAAGAAACACTCGTATACCCTCCCAGTCCTTGCATGTTTTTCATATTTTTCTCCAAGCCTTTTATTTTCCTGGCCATCTCTTTTTGTTTCTCTTTTCTAGTAGTCTTCTCAGCCATGATAGGGGAACTATGCTGATGGGTGGGATAGTATGAGTCTGGGGCTTTGAAAGTTAATTCAGGGGAATAGAGTTGATCATGATGCGACTCATTGTTGGACTTTCGTATTAGCGTTAGTTGAGGGCCTACAATAGCTTGTACCGCGAGAATGCAAAATGAGTTATTTATGAGGGATGCATTTATAGAGCGTATGGTGAAGGTCCCAACCATGCTAGACATGTTAGCATGTGGGCCGAACCCAGGTAGGTAAAGCGAATTACTTGTTTGGGTGGAAATTGGAGTAGTCATGTCTGAAAGTCTAGGGATTGAAGAGGGAGGCATTTGTCCATTTATCCAGGCTTGGTATATTTTGGTCATTTGTTGTCTCAATAACCTTATCTCTTCCATTGATGCAGATTCCTGTGTAATCAACTGACTTCGGCCTTCTTTGTTATCAGATTTTGTCCCATCTTTGTTGGTCATTTTCTCTTTCCCTTTTGGCCTTGTGTTGTATGAATGAGATGCCAGCTTAACCACAAACCAACTACCTTTAGCTTTCTCTCTTTTCAAAAACAAACATGTTATGTTTAAGTGTTTTACCAATATTAATCACACATTGTATGTCATGCACCTAATCATGATCTCGTTTCTGGAATGAGCTTCGAAAGGCATTAATGTTTCATCCCGGCCTTAGGTGAATTTATTTTAGCGTTCCTCTTACTTTATTTTTTCACATATTTTCTTTTCCTTTTTTTGAAAATGCTTTGATCGAACCCGTTGGGGTTGCCTACGTATCATGGTGAACATGCATTAGATCATCACGTAGTTCATGCAGAAATAACCATGGTTGTTGTTATTTTATTTTATTTTAAATAAAAAAATTTAAAAAATCAAGAGAGAAAAAATAAAATAAAATAGGGTAGTTTTTTAAAATGACTTTCCATTCATCCTCAAAATATTCCTAACAATGAATCTAATAATTATAAAAAGCAATAGACTCGAAAAACTGAAAGAAGTAAACTAAACCGACTCTATGGACCAAAGAAGAAGAAAATATAAAAAACTATCTAAGGCTAAGGAAGTGAGAACTCTGAATCCTTGATCATGCAAAGATCAATAGGGCAGATTCTACAAGGAATTCCAAGCTTTACGAACCAACAACAATGGTGGATTTTTGAGAAAACAAGAGAAGAAAAGGGTCGAGGAAGAAGACTTACCAATTGTCGAGGAACCACGAATTATCAAAGAACAATGATTTCCCTAGGTTAGGGAATGATTTGGAGCAGTTTAGGGAGAGTTTTATGTGACTTAGAGGTATGGGAGTTGAGAAATAGTGGCTGGAAACACGAAGGGCTCAGCTTAAATAGCTGCTGGAATTTACTCTTCACGAACGCGGCCAGCCCTCCGCGAACGCGAAGGACAAAAAATGGGGTGGCTGGAAAATGGCCTTCGCGAACGCGGCCAGCCCTCCGCGAATGCAAAGAAAAAAGATAGGGTGGATGGAAATTAGCCTTCGTGAACGCGGACACCCCCTCGCGAACGCGATGAACAAAAGGGCCCATGACAGCAACCAGCTGGCAAGGCAGATTTTCCACACTTCGGGTCCCCGGGAACACATCCGGGGTCCCGCGAACATAAACGACCTGAGCTGTTAGACTAGAAACAGAGTTCCGGATGCAACAAAATTGATGAAAATCCCATTGGAGGTTGATTTAATAAAAGTGGGCCCCACGCCCAATATCAACCTTAGGCCAACTATTTCCAAAATGGAACCCAATGGCCGAAATCAAGTCCGGAAGCCTCGTGACCCAAACCAATAGTCCCTCTAGCCTAAAATCGACATTCTGGAGCTAACATCGCTGACGGAATTTCTATCTGAGGCCATCTTCTCCAAATGTTGACCAAAGTCAACCAAATAAGCCCAACAAGCTTGAAAACACAAAATGAGAGAGAATTCCAAGCTGAAAAGCTCTCGGGTCCCGACCAAAGGTCCCACTAGACCAAAGTCCACGCTTTGGAGCTAATGAAACTGTCGGAATTTGATTACGAGCATGTTCACCAAGAATGTTGACCTAAGTCAATGATTTCAAAAGCTTAAAGCTCTAAAATAAGGAACGGCCAAAAAGAACAAACAAACGGCCCGAGCACCGAACTATCCGTCCCAACAAGCCATAAATGACTTGGGGCCACTACATGCAGTTTCTAACGGTACAAGAAAGGCAAAAATGCATAAATGATCAGAAGGGTCATTACATCATCCACTACTAAAAAGATTTTCGTACCAAAAAGTCAGGAAAGAAGAAAAGAATATAGATTAAAAGAACAGCGGATACAAATCCCGCACTACTCTCTCGGGCAACCCAGGTAGCCTCCTCTACCAGACGACACCCAACATAACTAAACCACAAAAATCAACCAAACCTACACTTCATACTAGCCAAGCTAGATTCCAAACTTAAATTCAAAAACACCAAGGGACTGCCAACCCAAACTGAACCTCGATAATCTCAACCAAAAAGCACCGACACAACACCAAAACCAGAGAAGCAAGGCGATCAACACACAAGACTCGAACCTTCAAAACCACAACCAAGTTCACCAGAAAAACAAATAACAAAAACTCTAGTTCATGAACCCGCTGATCTGCAAAACTCTTTTATTCTGAACCGAATCCTTTTGCACCGCAAACATGAAGCTTCATATAAGTCAAACACTCAAACCACCCTCGAAGCATCAACTGACACATCGGAGATCCGTAGTTCTCGCTTATACTTTATTATGAACAAATCAACCCTTTTTGCTCAAGCTCTTTCCAAACCATTTTTATAGTCTACTAGCCCTTGCCATCCAAAACACTAACCCAAAGCACGTACTCGAAACTATAGTAGCTTTACCCCAACTGACCACCAACCCATGGATGAATACCTCTGCTAACATCAAACTCAATAACAGAACCCAACTGAACAACCCATCTGAACCCGACTGAAGTTTGCACACCAGGGTAAGGAAAGCCATGTATGAACACCCTATGTTGATGGAGAAACTTTCAAACTATAGAATGAACCCAACTTCGCTGCACCGTGTCAAGTCTGAATCAACTGGAAGTGAATGAACCAGGGAAACCTACCCAATAGACCCAAACCAAAACCAAGCCTTTGCGAGGAGTGTGGTAAGGCTACCACGAAGTCCGTCATCATCATCTAAGCCCTAAACTCTAAGAAACACTGGTGCTGCTCCGAAAACTCGAACAATATTCGGATTTGAAATCACCTTACAACTCTCACCTCAGGAAGAAGTCCACCATGCCAGGAATATCAAGTCAAAATACCCCGTAGGAAAAGGAAAAGGTGCCTGGGGTGCAAGGTCGCCAGCAGCTATGGAAATTGTTGCATACACCTTCAACTCATCCCTTTGGCTCGAATCAACCACTCTACTGTATCAGCACACAGACCACCATCTCTGAAGGATATAACACACCAAACTTTTAGTCCACAATGGTCGAGTCTAACAAACACCGAAACCCCACATAAAAGACAACCCTAGAAGACCCAACTAAACAAGCATTCAAACTCTCGACAAATGAGTGGTGACCACCAATCTCTACTTATCATAGGAAATCAAAATAGCCTAAAATCGCACAACCTGATCACATCTAGCATACACCACTGCTGAATCTCAATCTTACGCCGCTAAGTTTGCCCAACCATGGTAGAAGGAACCTCGTACTAACTAGAGCACCACCTAAATTTGGAATGTCCAGCCTAACTCAAAGGTTAGCCAAGGACTAGGTGTCCAAGGCCAAGTGTCACTCCACAACTGAAATGGGGAAACTAAGTCGCCCAAACTCCATGTCTTCCAACCCAAGAAGCTGCAACTAAAAAGAACCAACCACGAACCATCCGAAATAGTTTGCTAGCCCACGATTCTGAAATCCATCTTTGAAATTGCCAACCAGAGCCTCTGTCGAACCCATATGCTGCTAATGAACTCTTAGGAACCAAAGCCAACTGGGCATTGAATAATAAGCCGTCCAATCCATAGATGCTACTGAACCCCAAACCGATCGAAGGAAAAGTCACTGCAATCTATAAACGTCTGAATTAAATCACCAACATACGATCCCAAAGCAAACCTTCGTCGTCACCTCAGTCAACAACTGAAACACATAAGCACGAACAAGGAGTCATCTCCCTACTTTTTCAACTAAACAAAACCTTTTCGTAGCATATACTGAACCTACAAACTCCTTCAAATAAAATTTGGAGCCATTACCTTAGTTCTCACATCTATATTGCCAAACTCAATAAAGCAGGAGAAGAATGGGCCAGATGCCCAACTCAGCCAAAATGCTACGAGTATAACTCAGCCACGAGGCTACTGTCAACACTTAGTCAAAAATGCTAAAGCCAAACCTCAATTACAATGCCATAATTAAAGGCTCAACAAGAGGACTACGATCGAAATTTATTCCAACTAGAACTGGGGAAAACGATAAGACAACCCAACCGGACAAGAAATTGAAGGAAACTATGGGAACAACCCATATACCTACCAACCTCCTAAACCAACCAAACCAAGAGGGTCGACTCTAATCACCAAAAAAACAAAACCATACCATGCTCACTAGCATAACCAACACCTCTCAACTCAAAATGAGAGCCCAAACTTTTGCACAACTACTGGTAACACCAAACCAACAAAAAAACCTCTAGCAAAAGCTAAGTAATAGCCTAGGCAACAACGATCTAGGACCGCTCAAAAGGAAGACTTAACACCAGCCTAGAGCCACAACAAAACCAGAGGCAAAACACCCAAAAAAGAGACTAACAAGAACTACCTACGAGCTACAACTCCGGGTAAACACCTCACAAGAACAACTCACCCTCATCCACTACTAAGGAATAAACTACCACGAAAACAACGCATAAAAGCTATAATCCAAAAATCAAATAACTAAACAAATAGCAGGTAGGCATATAAGCAATTAAATGACAGAAAGGATAGAATCGCAATGCAAGCAGGACTATCATAAGTCAAAGGTAACAAGAGCCTTACTTGGAGCAACGATATCATGAACCTCTACCTTGGCCCCACCAAGAGGGGTAGCAGACTGACGGGATCTAACTATGGACTGAGTAGTTGAAGTTGAAGGCTCAACCATCCCTCGCCGGGAACAATCTCTAGAAAAGTGACCAAGCACTCCACCATCATAACAACCAGGCTGACCTGGATACGCAATCATGGGGAACTTCCTAATAGAGTGCCCAAGCTCACCACACCTGCGACAACCCTTACCAGAATCACTAGCCCGAAAGCCACCTCAAACCACGTGGGAACCACCCCTACTACCATGTACTCCACCTCTAGCCAGTGGCACTGAAGCCTTGGGAGATAACACTTGTTGACCCTGCTGACTGGAAGGCAGAATTGCAGGACAATCCCTAACCAAAGGCCCACGCTCCATGCACCAATAACAAACCTTACCAAGTGGAGTCTGACGGGATGATCCTACTGGACCTGACCGGCCACCACAACCTACACAACCTGAATATGAACCTCGAGGAATATGACCTGTACCATGTCCACTCTGCTAAACATGTCCTGTACCAACACCCTCTAGAACCTGTGGAGCAATTAAAACTGATCTGGTACATAAGGAGAAATGAAACCTATCTCTGGTGGAGAAATTCCTACCTCGAGTCTGAGAACCTCAAAAACTATCTGAGCGATGATGTTTCTTAGCACCACCTCTATAAACCTCATGGCACAAACCCGTGATAGCCCAAGCATGATCCACTACCTGAAAAAAGGTAGTCCCAATCAAAAAGGGGCCCCCGGGGCCATGCAAGTTTAGGAAAAACCATCTATAGTGGCTTGCATCCAAAACCAAAGTAAAACATGCAGGAAAAACCTTTTTCATGGATGATATGCTCGCACACAAATATAAATTAGCCCAATGGCTCACAAACATTCATACCGGCCCTGCACAGGCTCCACAGCTACTCAACAAACATAACCAGCCTAAAATGATATCTCTATATCCGGGACTTGCGGACATTCCCAACTAACCCACCGTCTATGTTCCAGAGTCAATACAAGGCCATACAGGGACACAAGGGTGATATACAATACTACATGAATACTACAATCAACATACAAAATAAATGGATAGAAAAGGGCGGACAAGGTCTGGGGTACCAACCTATAACAACCCACCCAAGGATGCTAATTAATGCAGTTATAGCCTATATACGCAGAGTCTAGGTAGGGAAATCCATACCCCACCAGTCGTCCGACGAATAGCTGCGGGAACGGTGTCATCCAGGCTCGAACTGCTCCGAAAAACTCCAAATCGCGAAACCACTATAAATACAATAATCTATATGTCAAAATAAGACTAAGGATACCCATAATGCCATAAACATAACCGGGTCAAAATTTGGGCCACAAACAGGCCCGTGGGAGCTGTAATTCAAAACCTGAACAAAAAATGCACATATGTTCCTTACAATCCTGGGGGAACATGCTCAAAAATTGAGAGAAAACAGACAATAATTGGGGCTCAAAACAACCCTCTCAAGCCAAGAAATAAAAGAGGAATTTCAAGAATTAATTCCAGAAATTAATCAAAGGGACTTACCACCACGAGAAGACGAGCTAAGGAAGTGAGAATTCCGAATCCTTGATTATGCAAAGCTCAATAGGGAAGATTCTATAAGGAATTCCAAGCTTTAAAAAACCAACAACAATGGTGGATTTTTAAGAAAATAAGAGAAGAAAAGGGTCGGGAAAGAAGACTTACCAATTATCGAGAAACCACGGATTATCGTAGAACAACAATCTCCCGAGGTTAGGGAATGATTTGGAGCAGTTTAGGGAGAGTTTTATGTGACATATAGGTGTGGGAGTTGAGAAATAGTGGCTGGAAACACGAAGGGCTCAGCTTAAATAGTTGCTGGAATTTACTCTTCGCGAACCGCGGCCATCCCTCCGCGAACGCGAAGAACAAAAAATGGGGCGGCTGGAAAATGGCCTTCGCGAATGCGGCCAGCCCTCCGTGAAAGAGAAGAACAAAGATGGGGTGGCTAGAAATTGGCCTTCGCAAATGCGGCCACCCCCTCGCGAACGCGATGAACAAAAGGGCCTATGACAGCAACCAACTGTCAAGGCAGATTTTCCACACTTCGGGTCCCCGGGAACGCATCCGGGGTCTCGCAAACACAAATGACCTAAGCTATTCGACTAGAAATGGCATTCCGGATCCAACAAAATTTGATGAAAATCCCATCGGAGGTTGATTTAATGAAAAATGGGCCCCACGCCCAACATCAACCTTAGACCAACTATTTCCAAAATGGAACCCAATGGTCAAAATCAAGTCTGGAAGCCTCGGGACCTAAGCCAATAGTCCCTCTAGCCTAAACCCAACATTCCGGAGCTAAAAACGCTGACAGAATTTTCATCTGAGGCCGTCTTCTCCAAATGTTGAACAAAGTCAACCAAACAAGCCCAACAGGCCTGAAAACACAAAATGAGAGAGAATTCTAAGCTGAAAAGCTCTCCGATCCCGACCAAAGGTCCCAATAGACCAAAGTCCATGCTTTGGAGCTAACGGAACTGTCGGAATTTGATTCTGAACATGTTCACCAAGAATGTTGACCGAAGTTAATGATTTCAAAAGTTTAAAGCTCTAAAGCAAGGAACGGCCAAAAAGAACAAATAAACAACCTAGGGACCGAACTACCAGTCCCCACAAGCCATAAATGACTTAGAGCTGCTACATCAAGCTCTAACGGTACAAGAAAGGCAAAAAAGCATAAATGACCGGAAGGGTCATTACACTTGAATACTAAATACAGAATCTTTGAATAGTAGGGCATGGGGAAGAACAGAGTTTCCACACTAGGTGTAGCCTTACATACATAAGATAGAGAAGAGATCTTGGAGAACCTTGCTTGGAGCCCTAAACTTTGCTTATGATAAAATCTGACTTTGGAGCTTGGGAGAGGAGATGAAAGAATGAAGTCCGATGAATTTACTAAGTGTTGGATGCTTTGGGGAAATAAAAGTCATGCTAGGGGGTTTCTTGGGAGTGATAGGACAAAATTACCCTCAGTTAGATGTGGTTAGAGATAATTCTACGCCTGGAAATGCCTTAGACGAGCCACAGACCTCATAGCGCCTCCCGAGGGGCACGCTATAGAGTCTATAGAGGCAACCCAGAGCTGCAACATGCCTCTCATAATGCCTGCCAGGTCTGGGGTCAGTTTTGCCATCATTTTGAAGGTTTGGGATAGGTGCGGTATGGAACTCAACACGAGAAGTCTCTTGTGTGATGCACCCGCCATTTCTCCTGCCCAAAACTTTTGTCTAAGTTTCAAAATCTTTCCAAATAATTTCTAAGTGATCTAAGAGTCATACGACTCAATTTTAAAGCTCAAATGGCATAAAGCATGACTTAAAAGTGAAATGAATATTGAGGTGTTATAATATCTTCCCCTTGGGATCATTCATCTTCGAATGATGGTCAAGGCTAGGATGACGCATAAAAACTGGACTAATCATGGTTTCTACATTCTATCTGGCACTATACTTGTTAAGATAAACTGAAATATGTTGGCATCAAGGCTTACAACCAACTACTAAGGGGCACATAAGCACGCATATAACAACGAAAACTATAATGCGAAAGACATGGAGCATGAATTCTTAGGATTTATTTCAAGAGTAAGACTATTACCTTAGATGTTTTCCTCTTAAGGAGTGAATAGATATGGATATACAACCAACTACTGAGGGGAACATAAGCACGCATATAACAATGAAAACTATAATGCGAAAGACATGGAACATGAATTCTTAGGATTTATTTCAAGAGTAAGACTATTACCTTAGACGTTTTCCTCTTAAGGAGTGAATAGATATGGATATCTAGCATTCATATCTTTTTCATCTTCCTATATAGCCTCCTCAACAAACTGGTTCCTCCATAATACCTTCACTGATGCTACCTCCTTGGTCCTCAACTTGGGAACCTGACGATCTAGGATTTTCACTGGAACCTCTTCATATGATAACTATCTTTCACCCCAACACTTTCCTTAGAAATAATAAGCAATGGGTAACCTACACACTTCTTAATCATGGAGACGTGAAACACTGGATGTACGGATGCTAAATTTGTAGGTAGCTCTAATTCATAAGCTACTTTCTCAATCCTCTTTAAGATTCGGTATGGACCAATATACCGGGGACTAAGTTTCCCTTTCTTTCCAAACCGCATGACACCATTCATGGGTGAAACCTTCAAGATGACACAATCATCAACATCAAACTCCAAATATCTTTGCCTTACATTTGAGTAAGACTTTTAGAGGTTTTATGTAGTCTTCAACCTCTCTTGAATGAGCATAACCTTTTCCATTGCCTGATGAACTAAGTCTGGCCCTATCCACTTTGCTTCACCAACCTCATACCATCCAATAGGAGACCTACACCTTCGCCCATGAAGAGCATCACATGGAGCCATCTGGATGCTAGAGTGATAGCTATTATTGTATGCAAAATCTATAAGAGGTATGTGATAATCGCAATTACCTTTGAAGTCTATAACATACGCTCTCAACATGTCTTCAAGTCTATGAATGGTATGCTATGCCTGACCATCGGTCTGTAGATGAAATATGGTAATAAGGTTCACCTTCGTATCCAAACCCTTATGGAAAGACTTCCAAAATTAGGCGATCAACTGAGCACCTTTATCTGAAATGATGGACAAAGTAATCTCATGAAGTGTAAGTATCTTGTGAATGTACAACTTAGCATAATCTTTTGTTGAGTCTGTTGTCTTAATGGGCAGGAAGTGAGTTGACTTAGTCATTCAATCCACGATCACCTATATTGAGTCATGCTGACATCACAATCATGGCAAACCTATTATAAAGTCCATGTTTATCATCTCCTATTTCTACTCAGGAAGGTTTATATTGTGAGTCATTCCACCTGGACTTTGATGCTTAACCTTAACCTGTTGATGGTTAGGGCACTTAGCTACATACACTGCGGTGTTTTTCTTCATGTTGTTCCACTAATAGACTTCCCTCGAGTCATGGTACATCATCATGGAGCCTGGTTGAATGAAATATCTAGAATTGTATGCTTCAGACATGATCCTTTCTCTGAGACCATCAATATCTGGAATACACAACCTGCCTTGCTACCTTAGGACGCCACCTCCCTCTTGTTCAAAAACCATCACTTTTTGCTTGTGGATATCTTCCTTAAGTTGGAGCATGATGAGGTCACTTTTCTACTTCTCCTTGACTTCAACCACTAAGGATGATTCAGCCCCATTCTAAACAACTACGCCACCATCCTCGAAGTCTAAGAGACGAACTCCTAAATGTCCAAGTCTATGAACATCCTTAGAAAGTTCTCCCTTTCCTTCTTCAACACAAGGAGTAATTCCCATAGACAATCTACTACGTGCATCAGCAACTATGTTTGTCTTATCTGGGTGATAGAGAATGCTCATATCATAGTCCTTGAGCAATTCGAGCCATCTTCTCTACCTGAGGTTCAATTCTTTCTGATTGAAGATGTATTGAAGACTCTTACGATATTTGAAAACATCAACATGCACACCATAAAACTAGTGACGCCATATCTTCAAACCAAACACAATCGCTGCCAACTCATGATTATCAATCGGGTAGTTCTTCTCATGGTTCTTAAGCTGTCTGGAAACGTAAGCTATGAC
Organism: Jaltomata sinuosa; assembly: GCA_003996215.1. Lineage (NCBI taxonomy): Eukaryota > Viridiplantae > Streptophyta > Magnoliopsida > Solanales > Solanaceae > Jaltomata > Jaltomata sinuosa. Next base: position 69,666 of record QJPP01003193.1, on the reverse strand, counting down.
CTTACCCTTTTGCATCAAGACACAACCAATAAAAACTCATGAGGTATCACAGTATACAACAAGACCATTAGTTCCCTCTAGTGGGGTTAACATTAGAGCAGAAGTCAAATGAGTTTTCAACTCCTGAAAGTTCTTTTCATAGGCTTTGAACCAATAAAACTTGGCCTTTTTCTGAGTCAACTTGGTGAATGGAGTAGCAATAGATGAATTCTCCTGAGTCCGAAGTTTTAGATGTCGATTTCCGACCTTTGTAGTAGTCCCTAATTATTCTTTTTTCTTATCTGAGGGAGCATTTTTAGGTGTCGGCTTTCCCTAAAAAGTTAGGGTTAATTTTTAGGAAGCTGTGTTGTTGGGGTCGAGAGTCCCTGTCATTGGGATATGCCTTAGTGAATGCTCAAGAGTGAGCATATTTCGAGAGGCATCATCATCAGGATTGAGAGTCCATAACATAGTGTCGTACCCTTGTGAATGCTTTGAGAGTGAGCATATTTTGTGAGGAAGTGTTGTTAGGATTGAGAGTCCGTAGCATAGTGTCATACCCTTGTGAATGCTCGTGAGTGAACTTATTTTAAGAGGCTGCATTGTTGGGGTCGAGAGTCCCCAGCATAGTGTCGTATCACTTTGGTGTCAAGAAGTTCGAAGAATGCATCTGTAATCTTTCTAAACAAAGAATTTGTGTTCCCAAAATCCTCTTTATCCATGATTTTCATATTTGCGACTGCTAGATCAGATACATGATTCGAAGTATATGTCCTATCCTAATCTTTCTCCGAAATTCCCTATTACTACCTCATTAAAAACCTTGCCAGTCAAAACCCTCTTTGGGAATAAAAAGACTTGGTCGAAGGAAAAATAGTGTAGCTCGTCCTTCTGGGTCTTCGCGTTTGATCTCCTAGCCAGTAAGTTCTCCTTTCATTGGGCGCCCTTGAGGAGTCTTCATGATCCAGGCCATTGGCATCTGTATCGGAATCTGCCTAGAGGTCATTCCTCTCTATCAGGGCGAGAGAGTTGTTGTTGAGGTCCTACCGATTTTTTTTTTGATAGCTATGGATTAAATTAAAGAGGCGAGGGAGCATACCTAACATTTTGATCAAGACCGCTTAATTTATTATTTTCCAGGGAGCTTCCTGGTTGACCAGCTGGTTGTTTGCTTCACTGCCTTTTCCATAATTGGCCTTAACTCGGTCACTTAGGAATTTCTCCAAGTGACCATCCTTGAGCAGTTCATCCACTGCCTGTCTCAAATAGTGACAGTCCCCAGTGTCATGTATATGTGAGCCATGAAATTCATACCATGCGCTCATGTTTCATGGATCAGTACCAGCGTGAATGGGCCTTGGGTACTTAGCCCCTTTGATATCCCAAACGACCGCAATCAATTCTCCTAGTTTGATAGTGAAGCAGTATTTCGAGAGGAGGGGAGCATTGTCAATGGCGTATACCATGGGTTTATGAGCTTCCTTATCCTGGAGGTCCCTCCATTGGAAGTCCCTTCTCTCAGGTCGAGGAGAGACTGAGGAGTGAGGGCCAGCGCGTGGCTCGACTTTGCTTTTGAGTCCACTGTGTATGGAATATATCTCCCTTGTGATGATCCTTTTAGACTGCCCCATCATAGGGGATTACGAGGGGTCCTTTCCCCTTGATATCAAGGGTTCTTCTCGGTCTTTACTTTGTTCCACACTCATGGGGTGCTACTTCCGATTTGCCTGCAGTCAGCTTTGATCCGAATCTTAGATTTGTATCGGTTGTGCACTTCAATCCAAGTTGTTGCCTCAAACTCTGTCAAACTTTCTTTTAGTTTGAATGAGGCGACTGAGATTTCAGGATTCAGTCCTTTTGTGAAAGCTTCCGCAGCCCACTCGTCCGGCACTGTCAGTGCTATATCATTCAGTCTGGAATTTAACTACGACTATCAGAGGAGTTCCATGCCTCTCTGTTGGATCTTGAAGATGTCCCCTCTTCGGGTATGCACTTTCATTGCTCCAGCATGGGCTCTAAGAAAGTTGTTTGCTAATATGTTAAAAGATTCAATAGAGTTTTCAGGTAAGGGAGAGTATAAGACTAGAGCTCCGCCCGAGAGGGTTTCTCCAAACTTTTTGATCATTACTGACTCAACTTCCTCCATTGTCAGATCATTTCCATTTACCTACATCGTGAAGAACAATAGGTGCTCTTGAGGGTTAGTAGTCCCATCATATTTTGCGATGTCAGGCATATTGAGAATCTTTGGGATTGGGCGGGTCACTGCACTGGCCTTATAGGGTACTTTTGCATAGATCTTTAAGTCCGACCCTTTGGCCACGGGAGGAACTCCTAGGATTCGATTCATGCGAGTGTGGAGCTCCATATTCTGGGCCATAATCTCCTCTTTCAATATCTCTAATACAGAAGCTAGCGTGAGGGTTGAGGCTTCAGGTCACCGCTAGACTTTCTAGCTTCACGTCCTCAAGATTTGTTTTTATATTCCTTCTCCTCATCATCCTCTTCGTTTCCTTTGAAGGAGTTTGGGGTTCCTTGGATTGGTCGGGCCTGGAAATCGTCCATTCGCTTACCTTGGGACTCTACTCTTTTCATGAGCTTCTTCTGCCCCTCAGCGTAACTTTTGTGGATTTCCTGGAGGTCCCTTGGACCGGATGCATATTTATCAGCCTCATCCTCATCATTGTGGAGGCTACGACCCCTCTTTTGAGTATTTACTTTTGTGAGATCCACGTTGATGTGTGGGATCTCTTTGTCATTGTGGGTTGTTTGACCATTTGAGTCAGTTGGTCCGAGGGACTAAGCTCTTGCTATGTCTGGCATAATTAGATCCTCCTCAATCCATTCTCCACCATTAGCCATCATCCTAATACAGATCTACAAAGACACAAAAGGAACAAACTAATACAAAAAACAAGAAAGACCAAACCCACACAACTGCTTTGGTCCCACGGTAGGCGCCAAACCATTTATCTCAAATTTGGTACAATTGAATTTATAGGCGAGTCAAGAAACGCGTTACAATTCAATCTCGCTTGTGTTATCAATTTGTTAGCAGTTAATCTATATGATAATTGAGGAAAGACAATAATAAAATAAAAACAACGAATAACAACAAATAGACAACGAAAAGTAAATAAAATGCACAAACTTGTCTAGCCGAGGACGTTCTCGAGAGCAACCGAGAATAGAATCAAGTCTCCGAGAGATATTCAAAAACAAGCAAGATATTAGAAGTTATGAACAGTAAAACTTAATGAGGAAATTGATATTCTATTGATATTGTGAATGAGAGAAAGAGAGGGGATAGAGGAAGGTCAGAATCGAATCCCTTTATAAGTAAGTTGGGGTCACTATTTATAGTGTACAATATATGGGGCCTAGGCCAGCTAAGCTCTAAGGGTTCTACCAATGGGAGGACGCCACATGTCTGGTTCATCAGAAAAGTCCTGCGGTTCTGCTCTACAGGTGCTCGTCAATGTTCCTGACACTCTTGTCTCCTGCTTGTCAGAGTACGCCATGACATCGTCGGTGATAGGAGGAGAAAATTTCCTTGCCTTCGAAGGGACACTCGCACCGTGATGACCACGCGCTCGAACTATTCGCTCAACAACTGCCTGATGTCTTTGTATCGATTTTACTCCATACATCAATCCAATTACTCACACCAATCCCCCTTCCTTCTTACAGTAGTTTCTTTTTTTTTTCTTCGTTACTATAGTTTTCACTTAGGTAAACTTGATAAAAAATACTTTTTGTATTTTTCAGTTTATCAACACGGGATATTTTAGTACACTATTAATTATTAAAAATAAATCAAATAAAAAATTAAACTAGATCGATAAATTATATTCATAAATTTTATAATTATATATATATAATATATTATTTTTTATAAATAAATTTGAATATCTTAATACTTTTTCATTGAAAATTTTACTCATCTCTAATAGACTAATGAATGTTACACTTGATTAAAGCTTATAGATCTTAAGACATGTTGTATATAATTCAAGAAAATTATAGCCACCACAATAAAATATTAATAACAGATTATAAGTTGTAAAAGGATAAAAAATTATTTTCTAATTACAACAATAACATACTCAGTGTAGTCCCACAAGTAGAGTATACATTACCCTTACCTTGAGAGGTAGAGAGCCTGTTTTTGATAGACCCTCAATAAAAAATTATTTTCTAATTGTAGGGGAAAATAACAGAGAGAAATATCATTATGTTTTTTAAAAATCGAACCAAACTAGTAACAATCAAACCGATAGCCACCTTTTTACTTAAAAAAAATAAAAAAATAATCAAACCGATAGATTTGAATTATATTTGATTTGATTTAATAACTTAAAAATTAACTAAATTCATTCAATTTTAATTTTATCGCAAAATTGATTCAAATCGAACCATGAACGCCTCTAATTAGGCCCATGATGTTTTTCTTTTTCCTGACAGCAATTCATCTATTTTGAATCAAGTTTTTTTAGTGTATAAGCAATTTATAAAGTTAAAAAGAACTCAAACTTCTAAAAGTTGAAAAATCCCATGCATGAAATGATTCACGCCGATAGTTCTATTTCTAATTGGTTATAATGAACTGAATTAGATATGATTATATGAATTATTGTGGTATTTACATTATATTCACAAATATCAAATCAATTTTATTGTAAGATCCTTCAAATCAAACTAAAAAAATTTAAAAAGGTTTGAGAAAACTGAAAACCCCAAAAATGAAAAACCCTAAATTTAGTGATTTGGTGTAGTTTATTAATGTAAAATAAACATAATTGATTTAATTTGACAAATAAAATAATTTGATCAATCAGACTTATATACACGTAGGAAGCATCAAATGAAGAACATAAGGATATTCACCAATATAAAAAAAAAAATTAGGTGAAAGAAAAAAATTCATGATCAAAAAAATTGATCTAAAAAATTAAACGACATTTAAATATGACCTCTAATTATGTAGCTTCATTAATTATTATATTTAGATAAATTTATACTACATAATTAAATAATTCTTAAAATATAATTTGAAAATATTTCAATAATGACAGTCAAATTTCAATACTTTATACATGGTAAACATCGACACATTATAGAAATTATAAAAATTATATAGTTCATATGTGTCGACCCTAATTAACAACAACCCATGAAAGTCATGCTTTAATAATATTGTAGTCTTGCATCCTCCATATTATGTCAATTTGATAACTTGTGAATCATTACTTATACTTGTTATTAAAATGACCTCTAATTAAGTAATTTTATTAGTTATTATCAGTTAGAGGTTAATATTAAATTATTTATATTAGTCCTATATATTAACTCTCCAAAATAAATTAGAAAGATTCTCAAGGAGACTAACTATACAGTACAATTAGACTGCTTACCTAATTAAGAATTATACATTAGTATATGTATTTGTAATCATTTGATTGCTTAAGAAACATCGACACATTATAAGAATCACAAAAAATATATAGTTCATATGTCGACCCTAATTAACAAATGTTGATAATATCATTGATATTTCAAAAAGAATTAGAAATAATTTTTAAATGTTTCTCTATAAATCTTTATTGAAAGATTTTAATTATGTATTTTATTGTGTGTTAAATGACAACTTTTAAAAGGAGTTAATTATATATTAAATATGTTATGAATACAATGGATTGAAGGACAATTGAAATGGCTGTCCATTTAATATTGGTTACATCATATACATGAATCACTTGTATTCATGTATTTATTTAATATGTAACTTCTCTCTTGCACTTGAGAACGTATATTTGTAACTATAAATAGAGCAGATTGGCTCATGGAAAAGATACTACAATATAGAAGAAAGAAATAAGAAAGTATTTTCTTCTCTCTCTGTCATAACTCTTGTCTTCATTTATTATTCAGTATTTATATTTATATTGCTCATATTTTATAACACGTTATCAACACGAATTGCTTATTCTTTGTTAAAAATTGGTGGTAAGTGCTTTTGGTGCCGAGGTAAATTTTTTTTGCTAATCTTTCTTTACATATATAATGGTAAGAATCTCTAATATTGTCAAGTTTTAATTTCTCCTGCTAGTATATTTTATTAAATAATTATTTTATTGGTATACTACATATTAATGTGTATTGAATAAATTCATTAATGTGTGAATTAAAAAAAATTGCTTTGCACATAACATTTTTTTACAAGATTTATTATAAATAAATTCAGAGTAAGATGACTCATTACATAATAATCACATTTGTATAGTATGTGTATTAATTTTTCTAGTATTTATTGTCCCTGCACATTGATTTTAACATACTTGTATTAATCAGAAAAAAAGGATGTGTTTCTCCATTTTATTTTGACAATCTAGTAGTTAATATTACTATTTATTAAAAATGTCTATGCTTACACCGTATGAAATATGATTTTGTCCAAATAGGTGTTTATACTTCTAATTATAGTAATATGTAATTTGATATGGATCATATATTGTTTTCATATTTCTAAAAGCAAAAATTCAGCATAGTTTTATTTTGTGTTAATTGACTCATATAATTTGATCAGAAATTACACATTGTAATTAAATAAATTAATGGTGTAGACATGTCTTGGAGTTATTTAATATATGATCTTTGTCAAGATGCTATAACTTTATACCTTATTTATGCACGGGTATGCACCATTTAATTTTATGCTCACAATAATTATCATACATGATATTTGTATTGTGTTACAAAATCTATATTGATGTCTAATAGTTGATTAATTCTACATTTAATACTTATCAAATGAAAAAAAAAGATATAATAGCATAATGATTTTATGCCTATACCTATTATAAAGTGGTAATATTCTTATAAAGCTTGAGGGTGAGTTTTATTATACTTTAAATAATTATGTCATTGATAAGGGTAAGACGGTGGATTCAAGTCCCATCGCACCAAAAGGGTAAGGCATCGACTTGAGTTTCGATGCACTATTATGATAAGAAGTTGGGTTTGAGTCTCATCGTATTATGTCCTAACATGCCTTATGTGGGTAAGACATTGGATTTAAGTCTTAATAAACCATAATAATGGTATAATGATGACTAAAGAAAAATGATAAACTTTTGATGAAAAGTCATGAAATCCGCCTAATTGATTTGCTTCATTCTCTTATGTGAATGTGGTAGCAACACATAATATGTCTGAAAGAAGACAAGTGATTAAATGTATAAATATGGGCGTGAAGAAAAAAAAATAGTTATCATTGTGGTAATTGAGTTCAAATCCCACCAAATATGGTCAAACATATGGGTAAGGCGTTCGGTTCAAGTTCAAACGCGATATATCAATGATATAATAATGACTGAGCAAATTGATTTGCCCTTGATAAAAATTGTGAAGTCCAACCCATTGAATATGCTCCATTCCGTGAAGTGAATGTGATAGCAGCATATGATAAAGTATGAAAGATGACAAAGTCACTATTGTGGCCATATGAATGAACTTGGGTATGGCAGGGGACAAAATTCTGATAATTCTCAAAATGGTCCTTCAAAAGATGAAGGTAAATAGTTACCATCAATTTGGTATAAAAGGTATTGGTCATGCTATTATCGTGCGACCTACATTGATAAGTTTTATAAATTCTCCATCAAAATATAAAGATATAAAGTGGTGGTACACTTGACCTTTCAAAGTGATGTTGAGGTGTGTCATGTAAATATGATAAATTTTAAGTCATGACAATGAGCTTCGAATGAAAATTTATGAAGCCTGTACATATGGTTATAGTCCATTCCTTGAAGAGAATGAGACTTGTGATAAGCATTATGGATGCTCGATCATTCTTGAAATTGAATGTGTCAAGATGTGATTAAAATCATGGATAAGGACATGCTCATATATGGTTGGATAAGTGCCACATCTCGCCTTTACGAAAGATTTGAGAGATAAGAAAAATTTATTTTAACACAAAGGTCATTGATCACGTACTTTTAGTACATCACAAATATTGCAGAAAGTCTTATCATGGATTACCAAAGGGTAAAAGCAAAAAAAAGTCTTGGCTATAATATCTTAATGATCATGATCGTAATTGTATAATTTTCTCCTTGAAGGAGATGTTCACCATATGAATGGTGTGTAAAATATGTGGTAGTACACAAATATGGGCATGATGATGGAATCACATGCGACAGTAAACTAGAAGTTTACCAAAACACATATCAGTTGACATGACCGGTTCAAATGTGATGCAAAAATAGTTGAGAATTCATGTGGTTATATATTGAAGAAATTAAAAGTTCTTCACGAATTCTCTTGTGCTGTTTGTTCTCACAATAAATTGATTACTGTACCAGCTAAGGTTGAAATTGTATTTCCTGAATTTTTAGAGCGTATAAAAAGGTGATTATGGGCCCGTTCACCTGCCATGTGGACCGATTTCTATTATATGATTTAATAGATGCATCTAAGAAATGGTCACATGTGCTTTGATATCAACTTGCAATTTAATTTTTACAAGGTTATTTGCTCGATTATTAAATTAACAACATGATTTTAAATTATAAATTATGTTGATAATGCTGGTGGGTTTAGCATCAATTGTATGACTCCAATTATAGCTAAACCATTATTTATGAGAACAAATCTCCCAAAAGAAATTTGGTATGAGATATACTATTTAAAATGTAGGAGCACATGTATGTATCAAGCCACCAAGGTTTTCCCATCACAATTGGTTCAGGATCAGGAACCAAATAATTCTCATTTGAAAATTTAAATGTGCGGTATATGACTAAATTACTCCACCACACATAAAGATGGGTCCCCAAATAAGATTGGGGGTAAATATTAGATTGTCTAACATTAGGGGAAGAGATGACTAGCAGCTGAAAATTATGTGTGGAATAAATTATCTAGATCCTCGTAAATAAATGAACTTGAAGTTTAAGAAATAATTCTATTTGCAAAATATAGATACATTTGCTGACCCGATGTTATAATTCATCTGCAGGTGCTTCATTGAGAAGTCCTTGAAGGATGGGGTCTATGACAAGCCTGAAGCGTGATAGACCAATTGATTCCAAAGGTAAAACTCTTTGAAGAAGGAGAGGAGAAAATGATCATGATAATGAGGCAAGTGCTATGAAAGAACACCGATATAACACTTCATAAGATCTTGATAAAGGTTTAGGTACCTGAAAATAAAGAATATGAAGAGATCTTGATAAGTTATGTCGTATTGGAATCGATATCAAATGCCCATCGATGATATCTTTGATATAATGTATGCGCTCAACATTATAAATGGTATCGAGGATCTTGAATTCAAATCTGTCAAAAAATGTGGACAGATAAATGATTGGCCAAATAAAAATATATAATTTAAGTATTTTATTTCACTTAAAAAGGTGAATATTTGGACTTATAGTCCAAAGATCAAGGTATAATATCAGTAGGGTATAAATGATTTATTATGCGAAAAGTAAAATAAAAAGTAAAATCGTAAGATAAAAAGTACGACTTGTGTCTTGGGCATATACGTTTTTCGCAAATTTCTGACATTATTGTAAGGAGATATGTTCTCCTATGGTGGATGCAATGAGGTTTCTTTCAGTCTGACAATACTGAAAAGCTTGAATACGTATGAATGAATGGTTGTCATGTCTCAGCTAAGACAGTAACAGTTATATGAAAATCCTTGAAGGATTTATAAGGTTTTAAAGCGATTTCATTGAATACCCCAATGGTTGTAAGATTGCTAAACATAAAAAAGATCAATTTTAATCTCATGAAAATAGTTTAAAAGTACCATATTTTAGTGCAACAGGTGCACTTATGTATTGGCGACATTATTTACAAGAATCAAGTGATGTTGCAATCAGTATGAATATAATACGGAGCTGTACTTTTTTTTCCTTAGTTGAGATTTTGTCCTACTGGATTTTCATGGCAAGGTTTTTAATGAGGCAGCTAGCAATGTATATTATTGGATATGTATACTCAAAGCATTTAACAAATAGAATATTTTTCCCTCGATTAACATGCAATGAAAAGTGTTTATGGTGATTTTATATGGATAAATCGCATATGTTGAGTACCCCAATGATTGTGAGATCACTTCACATAAATAAAGAATCATTTCAATCTCAAGGGAAGGATGAAGAGCTTCTTGGTGATGAAATTTCATATCTCAGTGCAATCGGGACACTAATGTACCTTGCAAACAATACTTGATAATTCAGTAAGTTTATTGGCGAGATTCAGCTCATTTCCAACAAAAAGATATTAGAAAGATGGGCTATTTGCTTATATATGGAGGCACCGTGATATCTTGACATTCAAATGAAGTAAATAATAGTTGCCATTTCTTCAAATCATGCAGAGACAATAGTCATTCATAAAATCATCTAAGAGGAGATATATCAAATGAGTCAGAACAACACACATTTTTTTGAAGTTCTTTTTCACATATGATCTTCAATAAAATGGTGACATAGATGTTCAACAGATCTATTCGAGTGATAATCTTACAGATTTATTCACTAAGGCATTTCCAACATAAACATTTGAGAAGGGAGATATAATATTGAAATGCATCACCTCTGAGATATCAAGTAAAGTTTTCATCAGGGAGAGTAAAATACACATTGTACTCTTTTTCCCTTAACCAAGGTTTTGTCCCATTGAATTTTCCTAGTAAGGTTTTTAATGAGGCAACACTCAAGACGTATTACAAGATGTGTGTACTCTTTTTACTTCACTAGGCTTTTTCTCACTGAATTTTTTCTAGTAAGGTTTTAACGAGGCACATTATCTATGGACTTCCAAGGGGGGTGTTATGAATACAATGGATTGAAGGACAATTGAAGTGGTTGTTCATTTAATATTGGTTACATCATATACATGAATCACTTGTATTCATATATCTATTTAATATGTAACTTCTCTCTTGCACTTGAGAACGTATATTTGTAACTATAAATAGAGCAGATTGGCTCATGGAAAAGATACTACAATACAGAAGAAAGAAATAAGAAAGCATTCTCTCCTCTCTCTATCATAACTCTTGTCTTCATTTATTATTCAGTATTTATATTTATATTGCTCATATTTTATAACAAAATAGTCTTAATGATAATTATTTCTTATTCAATTTCATTTGTCCGTTTGACAACGGATAGGAATTGATTGTGGTCATTTGGTCAATGAAAGTTAATTACCTCTATTGCTATTAAAGATAAAAAATCTATCTTTCTTCTTCAAGTTTCCTTTAAACTTTAGCTATATATATTTGGGTCCTTTTAGGGGCAAAGGAGGAGATACAGAAGAAAACAAATTTAAACTCTTTCTTTCATATTTTGTATTGCTTGATTTTACTTATTATAAATCTTTGTTAGTTTTTGGCTCCTAATTTAATACTAGAAGAACTTGTCGAATCCCGGGGGATACACCTTAACCGGTGAAATGACAGTGCCATAGGCACGCCTCAAGCTACAAGTATTTTCATGATTCTCTAATATTTCCAACAATCTTAAGGATATTTTCTTGTTATCATGGATCATGAAAAATAATCTATCACTTCTACCGACACCACCACCATTGATGCACAAACATCTCATGGTGTTGCTCCTACTGTGCCTTCGCACAACTTTACCAAATACTTTCCCGATGTTTCAAAAGTGGAAGTTCTTGGTGGATAGAATTTTAAGAGATGGCAAGAATGTATTTTCTCTGCTCTTGACATGTATGGAGTGGCTTTTGCGCTAACAGATTCAAAACCTGATGAATCTTCTTTTGTTCAACTAAATCAATAGATTTATGCAAACAAGGTATGTAAGCACACAATTTTAAATACACTTTCTAATGAATTGTTCGATGTGTATTGTTCTAATAAGGAAGCAAAGGAGATTTGAGAGTCATTGCTTGCTAAGTACACTTCTGAAGATGCCACCAAATAAAAATTTGTTATTGGTAACTTTTAAAAATGGGAGAGGACTGAGGAGAAAGATGTGAAGGCACAAATCAACAAGTTTTACAAACTAGGTGAAGATCTTAAATCGGAGAAAATTATTTTACGCAGTTCGTGGCTGGTATGTTGATTAAAAAGCTGCCGCAATCTTGAAATGACTACAAATAAAATTTGAAGCACAAACAAAAGCAATTATCTCTTGATGATTTGGTGAAACACGTCATCATTGAGGACACCAACAGAAAGCAATCAATCACTGCAAAAGCAAAGAAAATCGCTACAAAGGCCAATCTCTTGAAAGATAATAAGTCTTGTATTAAAAATAATAGGTATGAAAAGGAATTTGATTTCAAACTCAGAGCCAACAATCAAACTTTCAAGAAAAAAGGCAATTGCTTGGTGTGTGACAAACCAGGCCATCATGCAGCACAATGCAGATATAGAGTTGAGAAAAATGACCACCCTTTCAAGCCAAGAGTAAATCTAGTTGAAGCAGATGATATTATTGTGGCGATCATTTCTCAAGTGAACATTGTGGCCAATGTGAGTGACTGAGTGATAGATTCTGGAGCTACTAGGCATATTTGTGCCAATAAAACTAATTTTGTATCCTACACCCAAGTCAATGAAGGAGAAGAACTTGTGTATCTTGGTGATTCTACAACCACTCCAGTTCTTGAAAAAGAAAAAGTTCTTTTCAAACTCACATCTGAAAAAATGTTGGCATTAACTGAAGTGTTGCATGTTCCTAATATCCGAACTAATCTAATTTCGGTGGAATTATTAGAAAAAGTGGGGATGAAAATTGCTTTTGAATCTGACAAAGTTGTGTTAACCAAAAATAATGTTTTTGTGAGAAATGGATATTGTAGTCATGGCTTATTTATTCTCAATGTTTCTCAAGTTATGAGTGAAGATATTAGTACTTAATTTTTCCTTTTGACATGCTAGACTATTGGAATCACTTGGAATAATAAATAAAGGTCTTTATCTTTGATTTATTAATCTTCTAATTTGGTAATAAAATTTTATATTATGTGAACTTTGTCTCTATTAATTTTCAGAATTTCAATATGAAATAGTGTTTGTTTAAATGACGTAATGTGTGTTTGAGGCAAGTTGGTTTAAGAAATTTTTGTGAATCAATTTTTGAAAGACTTTATATTTGGAAACGTTTGATAGTAACATTTGGTTTTAAAAAATTGGACTTTGAAAGGAAAAGATTTTAATGACCCAATATTGGTTTGAAAGAAATTGGGCAGTAATTCCTTTTTCCTAATATGGAAATAGAGAAAAGGAAAAGTCATATAGGTTATCTTCCTTTACCTTTTAAAGAAGAAGTAGTAATTAAGTAGTAAAAGTTGGAGAAATTTTATTATGGGAGAGGCACAACCAATAATAGTTGTGTGAGGCTCCATTTAGCTTTTGATATTTTGAGAATAGACCCTTTTATTTATATTACATGTCATTTATTATTATTCTTCTTTTTCTTTCAATTTTTTTATTCTTCTTATTCCTAACTAATACAATATTAAACTTTTAAGTACACAATTAAGTAATTTGGTAAATATATTTTCTTTTAAAATAGTTAAAATGTGTTAGAACTATTACGATTTCGATTCATTGTTAATAACACTATTAAAAAATGCTAAAATTTGATGAAAAATTCTGACGAACTCAATTGGGTTGTCAATGCTTTTTTTTTAAAAAAAAAACATATTTTTGTTGGTTATTTTTCACGTAAAATGCACAGAAACTATAAAAAAAATATTATATTTTTAAAAAAATTGACAGATGTCTATCAATACTTTTTTTATTACAAAAATTAACAAACATCCGTCAATTTTAAAAGTGTAAAATTGTAGTTGAAGAATATAAATAAGAATTGCGTAAGCATAAAAAATAGTGTTTAATTTTTATACAGCATTTTACACTATCATGTCATAATTAACATGTATTTCAAATATTAATTAATAACATGTTATCAATTTTACTATTAATAAATTAAAATACACTGATAATTTTATTATTAAAAAATAATAATTCAAATGTTGTTTAAATATGCCAGAAGCATATCCTAATTGTTGTTAATTTATTCCTAAGGTCTTTTCAGAATTTGATACTTTTACGTTTTAATTTTTTTTTTATACTTTTTTTGGGTTCAAGTAATCAATTCAGAAAATTAAATAATTGAAGCAACCACTTTAAATATATGAAATGAAGAAAAGAACTGATGCAAAAAGGAGCATAAACAGAAACAAAAAATAAAAAATAAACGTATCCAAACTCAAAAAATTTCAACAAGTAATAAAGACGATAAGGTTGAATGAAATTATAAAAATAAAAAATAGCAATAATTAGGGATGGACTCACACAACACTAATTCTTCCTGAGTTCATTCTATGAAATATTTAAACACAAAATACTAATTTCTATACTTGATTATTTTTATTTATACTCTTCAACTGTAGTTTTGCACTTTATCGACAGACGTTCATTAATTTTTATATAAAAACGACAGACATCCGCCGATTTTCTTTATAAAATATTTTTAAAAAATTATAATTTTTACGCATTTTTACGTGAAAAATAATCAGTGAAAATACGTCGATATTCTTAAAATCCGTCAGTTGTATTTTTTTTTTAAAAAAGTCATTGAAAATATGACAGAGTCCGCCGGTCTTTTTCGGGCGGATTTTAGCATTTTTAAATAGTGTTATCCCATTCTCACTTATGGAAGAAGCAAAGAAATCGTTGAAGGCAGAACCTTTAAACTCAATCATAACTTGGGATGACTTAGTAAAGAAATTCCTCATTTAATTCTTTCCATCAGGCAAAACTACAAAGTTAAGAAGCGAGATTTAAGTTTCAAGCAGAAGCCAGATGAAAATCTCTATCATGCATGGAAAATATTGAAGTCCCTTCTCAGAGATTGTCCTCATAACCAGCAGGCTAATGAGGTATTAGCTCACATTTTTGTCGAAAGTCTTGACCATAACATAAAATTTTTTCTAGATTTAGCGGGAGGTGGTCAGGCTCTGGAAAAAAACCTATGATGAGCTGTATAATCTCCTTAACCATATTGCACAAGGTAATCCAGAGTGGCATGACAATATGTCCAGAAATATGGTGAAAAAGCCTGCAGGTATGCTCGAGGTAGATAGTGTCACAGCATTGGCTGCACAGTTGGCCACTTTTCATAACCAAGTGATGACTCAGTTCAACAAATTGAGTATGGCTCAACCTTAGACCAAGGTTAATGCATTGCAACAAGTTCATACTTGGTGTGAAACTTGTGGTAATAGTGGTCATTCGGTAGACTAGTATGGACCGAATTTAGAGTCGATAAATTTTATGGGCAATGCATAGAAAAATAATCAAACTATGGTAATGCCTACAATTGCAACTGGAAAAGTCAGCCCAACTACTCTTGGGGCAATAATCAGGCTCAACCGCAACAGTTTTAATAGCAGCAAGGTATTCAGAACAACACTGAGGCCAACAATCTAGATGAGACTTTGAGAAAGATTCTGGCCAACCAAGAACAAATGGCTGTGGAAATCAAAAATCAACAATTGGCTCAAAAGAATATAGAGATACAGATGGGTCAGTTAGCTCAGGCACAAAATGCAAGACCTCAAGGGGGTTTGCCTACTGATACAGAAGCTCCAAAGCAAGTTATGGCAATTACATTGAGGAGTGGTAGAGATTTGGGTGATGCACCTCCAAATAAAAATCACGAGGTACAAGCAGAATTGGTCACACATGAGTAGACAGCGAAGCAAGTTGAGTCCAAAGTAGCTGACAAAAAGGGGAAGTCTGAGTACCCTAATGAAAAGCTGATTGAGAAACCTCAAAACAGACCACCACCACCTTTCCCTCAAAAGCTTAAGAAAGCAAAAGAAGATGCTTGTTTTAAGAAGTTCTTTGACACATTCAAAGAACTTCACATTAAACTTCCTCTTATAGATGTTTTGCAGGGAATGCCAAAGTATGCTAAGTACTTGAAGGACATGGTGACAAACAAAAGGAGGCTTAGTGATATTAAGACTGTAGCACTTACTGAAGAGTGTAGTTCTGTGGTCATGAGCAAGATGCCCAAAAAGCTTAAGGACCCTGGGAGTTTCACCCTCCCCATACAAATTGGTGAAAGTGATATTGTCCATGTTTTGAGCGATTTGGGGGCAAGCATCAACTTGATGCCCCTCTCAGTTTTTAATACTCTTGGTTTGGGAAAGCCAAGGACCTCCTCAGTTGTGCTACAGATGGCGGACAGAACTAGAGTGGTCCCCAAAAGAATTATTGAGGATATTCTCATTAAAGATGGTAAGTTCATTATTTTGGCTGACTTTATTATTCTTGACTATGATGTAGATGACATGGTACCAATTATATTGGGATGTCCATTCTTGGCTATCGGTGGAGCATTGATAGACGTGAGAGAGGGCACGCTCAAGATGAGATTGAATAATGAAGAGGTAGTCTTCAGAGTGTACAAAGCACTCAACACACCCTCACACTACAAAGATTTATGTATGATAACAACGATGGAAGTGGATGATTATGGGATAGTGAAGAGAGAAACTCCAATTACCTCCTTGGACTCTCTCATGGAGCTGCCGGAGTTGACAAATAAGCCTGAACCTGAAAAACTTAAACAGAATCCTAAAAGGTAAGTGTAAGAAAGGCTATATACCTCGATTGTGAGCACACAAGAGAGCAAAAAATAAAGAGAAGATGGGCCCTGAGTGGGAGGAAGAGGATGAGAGAATATGGATAAGAGTTGTGATGCGAGTTATGCTGCGATAATAAATCAGGCGCTACTTGGGAGGCAACCCAAGTTAAGGTAGCATTTTTATTCTTGTTAGTTTTTCTTTAGTATCACCTTTGGTTTTCTTTCTGTGTTATGTTGACTAGTTGAAGGGAAGTCTGAGTACCTGAGATCTTAGCTAAGGAGCATGGAAAATACTAAGTGTATGGTCCTTCGAACCTCTTCGATGGACTTGATACTACTAGCTAGGCCTAGAGGCTTCAGGGAGTATCTTTATCTTTACTTTTAATTTATACTGTGGAGACAAAGTATGATTTTAAGTGTGGGGTGGTAATCTTCCGATTTGTTTAGGGTAAAGTGCGCGATAGGATTTCTATTTTTATTTAATTACAAGTTTTTGATTAAATTGAAAAAAAAATTACAAAAAGATTTTATCTTTGTTTGTTTTCATTTTTTGTATTTGGTTTTTTTAGTAGAAGCACACTTTACCCACCTCTTGGTTTTCTTTTTGGTTCTTTTCCGAGGGGGGGCCTTTGAACCCAGTATCCTTTTAGATTTTTAGGAGTAAATTTAATTTTTTTGTCATTAGGAATATATAGAGATGCTCTTGTGAGGTGCTACACATGATTACATGTTGCAAGTTGGTGTTGAATTCTATGGCATGATTTAAAAAATTAAATGACCAATATGAGACACCTAGGCTCTTGTACTTGACTCTTATGTGATGTTGGATTAAATCTTATTTCTTGCAATTGCTTGGTTGAGAGTCTATAGGTATCCTCCTTGACTTGAACATGTGCCAAGTGTGAGTGAGATTTTTGTTATATTCCATATTATATTTTGGTGTCTAGAACTTGCCCCGTGTGTATGCAAAGCAAAATAAAGAATGTTGAGTTTAGGAGATGATATAGGCATTTCTTTGATAGCCATGTTCTATACCCTCTTTATCTACCCTTTTTGCATGACCTTAGTTAGCCCCATTGAACCTTTAGCCTATTCTTTAGTAGCCTCACAGATAGTTGATTCCTTTTCTTTAAATTACCCACAATTTAATCTAAAACTCCTAAGCACTTTAGTTGAGAAATTAAGGTGTTAAGGAGTGTAAAATTTGAAGAAAGAAAAAGTGAAGTTGAAGCCCCAAGGAAATAGTCTTTGGTTTGTTTAAAAGGTTTATGTGTTGTTGTTAGGGAGTAATGTAATGAAAAGGAAAAATTAATCAAAATAAGGGAATCATGTGTTGACAGCAAATACTCCCTACTAAAGATGTGTAAGCGAGCTTAAAGAGATGGGGCAAAACAAAAGAGAGTTGGGAAGATAATAGTGATGAAATAGGTTGGTTGGAGATGAGTTTAACATAGTGTGTAGTGCATTAAAGCGTTTGGGAAGGTTAGTCACTATTACTGACCAGAATAGTTCCTACTCGTCCCTTAGCCTACATTACATCCCTCAAAGTCCTACTTGATCTTGAGCTTTGACATTCTCATATTAGTGGAGTACTACACTAAGTAAGGGAAAGCTTATGGTTCATCTTATGTGACATGTGAATTATTTGTGAGAGTGAGTGAAATTTTATTCTTACACCCATTCTTGTGATAATTCGCATATGTGTGAGTGAATATGGGTGAATCTCTTGTGGTAAGGGCACATGTTTAATGATAGATAGGTGACTTATATGATCTCTTAGTGAGTAATTTGCATGAGTTTGTCAACTGGGTAGAGTCAATTCTTGAGGCTAGGAAGTTTTAAAGTAGTATTCATATGTTTGAATTGGAATATGACATGCCTAAGGTAGAACTTTCTATTCATGTAGTCGTTGTAGTTCTAGCTTGAGTGTCTTAGTTTCAAGAGTGAGGTCAGAGTCTCCCTTGATTGTGAGTAATGTAAAGAGTTGTTCGAGGACGAATAGGATTCTAAGTGTGGGGTGGTGATCTTGGGCATATTTATACATCCAAATGCTAAGTATTGTCCATACTTGTGTCTATTTTGTGAGCTACATTGCATATATATTCATTTGAATAAGCTTAACTTGTGTTCATAAACTGATGGATATGATTAGTATTTCAGGTTGAGACATTTGCAAAGATTGAGCCTGATTTGGCATAAATAATAAGCTTGTGGATGAGTGAATGCGTTATGATCAGTGACGGGAAGCAAGACAAGATTAAAGAGGTGTTTAAAGGCAACTACAAACCATGGAACATGAAAGAAGGTGGAGAGATTGCATTAGGATGGGAAATTGAAAGATAAAACATGTCCCCGTGCCACAGAAGCTATGCTCCATTTTATTGGCGTGGCACGGAGGTGGTCACAAACTGATGGCAAAATTCCAGTGAGCCTCCGAGATAAGGTTGTTCCACGGCAGTGAGCATCTGCGATAAGGTTGTGTCATGGAGCTTAGGCTCCATGATAAGGCCATGTCACAGAGATGGTTTTTCGGGTACAAATTGTCCTACACTATAAATAGGACACTTAGCTTAAATTGAAAATATGCTTGGACGACTAGGGATTGAAAAACACACAAGTGAGGCTTCTATTAGGGTTTCTATTCTTCTCTTTTTCATTACTTAATTCTTGTATGAACTACACTAATTTTGTAATTGCGAATTAGACTATGAGTGGCTAAACACCCTCTTTCTAGGGTTGAGGATACAACATGATTGCTTAATTATGGTTTATATGTTTACCGTGTCATTGCAGAGTGATCGTAAGTATCGTAGGGAGCAGTTTACTCGGTTGGTGCAGGGGTCTATGATAGTGTTTGAGTATGAGACTCGTTTTCACCAGTTGGCTCCATATGGGGCTATGATCATCCCCACATAGCTAGACCTGATTCATCAATTTGTTTGGGGGATGATAACTAAGCTGCGTCAGACTGCAGAGATATTAATTGCTAGTGTGCGGTCATTTCAAGCGATAGCAGGCCATGCCTGCACTATGGAGGATTTGCATCATGGACAGAGATAAGAGATCACACCATCAGGGCAGTTACAGTGGTTCCTACTCTGACAGTAGAGGTTTAGGGCAGTGGGGCAGAGGATATCAACCATAGCAGCATTCGGGCCAGTCTAGCTGGACAGTTCAGGCATCACTTCAGGCTTTAGGTGGGCCTCAGTTTGATCATGGTTATGGAAGTTATCATGGTTACAGTTTTCATCATGGGTTCAGTGGGCCAAGTTCAGGTTAGTCATCAAGGGGTACATCATCTGGGGCATCAGGGCATGGTGGCCAAACAGGTTCAGCCAGTTCATCCCGCCAGGGTGGGCCGTCAGGACCTTTTTATGAGTGTGTTATTCTTGGTCACTTTGCTAGAGATTAATCCCGACAGAGCATAGTTTAGCCAACCACTTTACTGGCTTAGCCTTAAGAGCGGTACAACCACCAATCAGAGGTGGTAGTGTTTTGGATAGAGGTGGTGCCTATAGTGGCAAGTCAGGTGGTTAGGATGGCAGTAAGTCTGGTGAAAGTCAATGTTAGATCTATACGGTCCCTAGTATACCGGAGGTGGACGCCTCAAATATGGTGATCACAGGTACAATCTTTGTCTACCTCCAGTCAGCTTTAGCATTATTTGATCCTTGTTCTTCATGTTGATATGTTTCTGCCTATTTTTTCCTTGTTTGGGGTTGGCTAGTAAGTCATTATCTGTTCCTATATCTGTTGCTACCTCGATAGGTGATTTTTTAGTAGTGGATCGAATTGTTAGATCATGCTTGGTAGTTATTGGTGGTCTTGAGACTTGGGCTGACTTGATGATTTTAGATATGCTAGACTTTGATGTGATTCTAGGCATGGACTGGTTATCCCCTCACTGAGTGGTTTTGGATTGTTATGCCAAAACCATTACCTTAGTAATGCCCGATATCCGTGATTGTGTGAAAGGGTTCTATTGGTCACGCACCATCTAGGATTATTCTTGTCTTCAGGCTAGGAAGTTGATTTCACGTGGGTGTTTGGCTTATCTAGCATATTCCAGGATGATAGTGCTGACACTTCTTCTCTTGAGTCATTCCCTGTAGTTAGAGAGATTTTAGATGTGTTTTTGACCGATCCGTCAGGCCTTCCACCTGAGCGTGATATAGACTTTGCCATTGAATTAGAGCAAGGTATCAGGCCCATTTTCATTACTCTATATCATATGGCTCTAGCTTAATTGAGGGAGCTTAAGGTTCATCTTCAGTACATATTAGTAAAAGGTTTAATCAGGCCGAATGTGTCACCTTGGGGTGCTCTAATTCTATTTGTAAAGAAGAAAGACGGCTCTATAAGGATGTGTATTGATTATAGGTAGTTGAATAAGGTGACTATAAAGAACAGGTATCCAATGCCACGTATAGATGACTTGTTTGATCAGCTCTAGGGTGCAACAGTGTTCTCTAAGAAAGATTTGAGGTCAGGCTACCACCAATTGATGATTAGGGCATAGGACATCCCTAAGACAGCATTACACGTTATGGCTATTATGAATTCCTGGTGATGTCTTTTGGGTTGACAAATGTACCAGCAACTTTTATGGACTTGATGCACAAGGTGCTCAAGCTATACCTGGATTTGTTTGTGATAGTCGTCATCGATGATATATTGGTATACTCGTGAGGTAAGGAGGAGCATGAGCAGCATTTGAGAATCGTACTCCAAACTTTGATAGATCATCAACTTTATGTCAAGTTCTCAAAGTGTAATTTTGGCTTGAGTCAATAGCATTTCTAGGACACGTGGTGTCTAAGGATAGGATCAGAGTGGACCCAGTAAAGATTGCAGTCATTCATGATTGGCCGAGGCCTACTACTCCTACCAAGGTTTGTAGTATTATTGGGTTGGTTGGATACTACAGGCGGTTCGTTGAGGGATTTTCTTCTATAGCAGCACCATTGACTAGGATGACTAGGAAGGAGGTCCCATTTCAGTGGTCTAATCAGTGCGAGGACAGCTTCCAGAGGCTTAAAGCCTTATTAACTTCAGCTTTGGTGTTGAGATTTCCAGTTGAGGGTCAGGGCTTCTCAGTGTATTGTGATGCTTCATCAGTTGGTCTTGGGTGTGTGTTGATGCAGCAGGGTCTAGTGATAGCTTATGCATCGAGGTAGCAAAAGGATCACGAGCGCAACTACCTTACTCATGACATAGAGTTGGCGGTAGTAGTCTTCGCGCTTAAGATCTGGAGGCACTATCTATATGGAGTTCACAGTGAGATTTACACTGACCACTATAGTTTTCAGTACATTATGAGTCAGCGAGAGATAAATTCTAAGCAGTGGAGATGGATTGAGTTACTGAAGAACTATAACTTCACCATTCTGTACCATCTAGGCAAGGCAAATATGGTAGCAGATGCCTTGAGCCAGAAGGCAGTGAGTATAGGCAGCTTGGTATCTCTTTTAGTTTTGGAGCAGCCATTGTCCTTGGACATCCAGTCCTTGGCTAACTGTTTGGTTAGGCTTGATTTATCAGATTCCAATAGAGTTCTTGCTTGTGTTGAGATCTATTCCATTCTGGTTGATCAGATTCAGCAACATCAGTTTGAGGATTAGCGTTTGTGTGATATTCTTGATCAGGTGTTACAGGGTGAGGCCAGCAGGGCTACTTTAGATTCTAATGGTACTTTGAGATTTGATGGTCACCTTTGTATTCTGAGAGTTGGGGACTTAATACAGTTTATTCTCCGTGAGGCTCATTGTTCCAGATATTCCATCAATCCGATCATACCTAAGATGTATCGAGACTTGAGGCAGCTTTACTGGTGGACTGGTATGAAGAGAGATATAGAGAAGTTTGTATCTCGATGCTTGAACTGCCAGCAGGTTAAGTTTGAGCACATGAGACCTGGTGGCTTAATGAAGAGACTTTCTATTCCTAAGTAGAAGTGGGAAGAGATCACTATGGACTTCATAGCACAGTTGCCATGCACTTCTCAAGGGTTTGAATCTATGTGGGTTATTATCGATAGGCTGACTAAGTCTGCACACTTCTTGTCGGTTCATTCTTCCTATAGTGTAGAGAGGTTAGCTTAGATATATCTACTTGAGGTTGTACGTTTGCATGGATGTTCCATCTTCTATTATTTTAAACTGCGGTACTCAATTTACTTCTCAGTTCTGGAGGACTATTTAGTGTGAGATGGGTACAGAGGTTTAGTTCAGCACTGCGTTCCATCCTCAGACAGATGGCCAGTCTGAGAGAACTATCCAAGTCCTAGAGGATATGTTACGGGCCGGTGTTCTTGACTTTGGAGGTTTATGGGATCAGTATGTGCCATTGGCAGAGTTGCGTATAATAATAGTTATCACTCGAGTATTGGCATGGCACCTTTTGAGGCATTGTATGATAGGCATTACAGATCGCCAGTGGGTTGATTTGATGGTTTTGAGTCTCGGTCACAGAGTATAGACCTACTTTGTGATTCCTTAGACAGAGTTTGGGTGATTTTGGATAGACTTCAGGCAGCCCAGAGTAGGTAGAAGAGCTACGCAAACCATAAACTTCATGCCTTAGAGTTTAGCGTTGGTGATCGAGTATTTCGCTTAGTGTCACCCATGAAGGGCGTGATGAGATTCGACAGGTAGGGCAAGCTCATCCCTAGGTATATTGGGCCGTTTGAGATTCTTTAGAGGGTTGGTAATGTTGCTTATCTGCTAGCTTTGCCTCTTATGTTCTCAGCTATTCACCCAGTCTTTCATGTATTCATGTTGCACCATTATGTTTTGGATGAGTCACATATGCTACGATGGGATTTAGTGTAGTTAGATGAGAGTTTGGCTTTTGTTCAGGACCGGTAGCTATTCTAGCCAGAGATGTCAGGAGATTAAGGTCCAAAGAGATTTCTATGGTTAAGGTTCAGTAGAGGCACATTCGGTCGAGGAGGCTACCTGGCAGACCGAGAGAGAGATGCAGGCTCAGTACCCGCAGTTGTTTGAGCCCTCAGGTACTCCTTTTTCCTGACTTTTAAGGACGAAAGTCCTTTTTAGTAGTGGATGATGTAATGAACCTTCTAGTTAATTTGCATTTTGGCTTTCTTTGTAATCTTAGAGTTTACCTGTAGCGACCTTAAGTTATTTATAATTTGTTAGGACCGGTGGTTCAGTGCCTGGGTCGTTCATTAGGTCTTTATGATCATTTCTCTATTTTAGAGCTTTAACTTAGGAAATCATTAACTCTAGTCAGAATTCTTAGCAAGCATGCTCAGAATCATATTCTTACAGTCTCGTTAGCTCTAGAGCATGGATTTTAGTCTAGTTTAACCCTTTGTCGGGGCTTAGAAGCTTTCGGTATGGTTTTATCTCACTTTCTGAGGTTTTAGGCTAGTTGGAGTTGAAAGTTTGACTTTGGTCAACATTCAGAGAAGATAGCCTTGGATGGAAATTCTGTCAGCGCTGTTAGCTCTGAAATGTTGACTTTGAGCTAGAGGGACCTTTGGTTTGGGTCCCGAGGCTTTTGGACTCATTTTGGGATATTGGGTTCTGTTTTGGTTAAAGGTTGGTTTTTAGGCATAGGGCCCACTTCTTCTTAAATCGACCTCACACTGGATTTTTGTCAATTCCATTGAGTCCAGAATGCCATATTTTGTATGGTAGCTTAGTCCATTTATGTCCACGGGGTTCGAAATGATCCGTGAGGATGTGATCGGAGAAGTTTTCAGTTGAGTTTGCAGCTGGTAGCTGTTGGTTCTAGTATGGAACGGTTGCGGTGCTTTGGCCGTACCTGAGCAGCAGCACCTACGTCTTGGGTGCCGCACCTGCTGTGTTGGTGGCCTCAGCAGGGGGCGCTCCTGCGCTCCTTCACCCGCCCCGGTGATGCTACCCCTGTGATATTTTGGACTGCACCTATGGGGTTTGAGGTTTTGGTAACCTCTGTCCCTGTGGTGTTTTGAGCGCCACTGCAGTGATGCACCTGCATCATTAAGACCACATGTGCGCCGATCGCTAGCATCCTTTAAAGGGTTTTCTCTGTCATTGTGTTCTAACTCTCAAATAACTTTCCTCCATTGTTCTTAGAGATCTAAGCTCAATATCTATGTGGGAGCTTCATAGAGTGTTGGGATAGCTTATTCATTGATCGTGACTAATTTTTTGTCGTCTATTGTAAGTTTCTAACCTTTAATTCCGTTAAATTCTTCGTTTGATTCTCAATTTGTTCTTGGGATGTAAGGGTTGTTTTAGGCCTATTCCTAACCCGAATTATGCTTATTTTCTGGGCATGAGTTCCTGGTAGCATTGGAAACCTCGTGGTAATTTCCATTTTCAATTTTGGGTTATGGGGCCTATGAATCCATTTTTACTCGGATTTCAATCCAACTAATTTATTAGTATTATGGGTATCGTTAGCTTCATATTGATGAGTAGTTTATGTTTTTGATAGTTTAATCGCTATTCAGGCTTATCGGAGCAGTTTGAACTCGAATGATGTTTTTTCAATAGCTTTTCTTTGGACGCCAGGTAGGCTATGGATTACCGATCTTAGACTTGGTCTATATAGAATGTAAATGCACTATTTAGCTTATCTTTGGATTGGGTTTACTAGGTTGGCACCCCAGACCTTGTCCGCCTCCTTTCTATCCGTTCTTGTTTCTTTCGCTTTAGTATTTGAATTAGTACGGTAATATTACCCTTTACGGCCCTGAGTGGCCTTTGGTTATGCCTCTGGACCATAGTTTATGGGATATTTAGGAAGTATCTGCGAGTCCCGGACATTGATTTGTGATTATGAGCTGGTTATCTGTGTTATAGAGCAGACTAAGCCAGTGCAAGGCCGATAGGTTGATTGTGAGTTATTGAGCTGTTGATTGTACTTGAGCATCGCATCGTCATGAAAAAGAGTTTTATGCATTGATTTATTACTACTACAAGGTTTTGGGCCTAACTATCACCAATTTTCTAAACCTTGCATGGCCAAGGGCCCATATTCAGTTATTAATGGCTATAAATGGATTTGAAACTGGTTTAATGGATCTTCTTGAAGTAAAAGGGATTAAATGTTGGTTTTTCACACTGATACTTGAGATGATACTAGATTCGACCGGGCCGAGAGCTAGATGATGTGCCGCCATTTTACGACACTTTCGACTCCTTTTAACTAAGAACAATCGTACGTTTTCAAGCAACCGTTGTCGTTTTTGATGTTTTTATGTTGTATTTTCAGGAAATGGAGACAAACACGGAAACGGAAGGAAATACGAGCAAAAAGACGTTCTGGATAAAAGTGACGGTCCGAGTGACGGACCGTCAAGCTCGTGACGGACCGTCACCCAAGCCACCAAGATGAAACGCACTCCTCGAATGCAGTTTTTACCCTATATACATGTAAGTCGTCACCTGGTGGACGACTTACCTGAAAATTCATCATAAAACGCATATAAACTTGTAAGTCGTCACCTGGTGGACGACTTACCTGGAAATTCTCCTGAAAACTCACTGTTTAGCAGTGACGGTTCAAGTGATGGCCCGTCAAACTTGTGACGGTCCGTCACCCAAACCATCACACCTAGGCAGTCCGCTACGCGGAATCCGGACGTTTTTGGGATTGGTTTCCTAGACTCCTATAAATACCCTATGTTAGTTTTATTTTAATTATTCATTCAATACAATAGTTCTCCCAATAGTTTTAGGAGAGTTTTGAGAGAGAAGTTGAGAGCAACAACACGTTTTCTTTTCTTGAAATCGTGTTCTTGATTGTTCTTGGGATCTTGGTTTTTCTTGTTCTTGGAATAATTGAAGATTGTTTTCACTACATTGTAAGGATCTCTTTTCTTTATTATGAACATGACTTTCTTCTATTCTTCTACAAGCATGATTAACTAAACCTCCCACAACTAGGGTTGTGGGAGCCATGGCAAACGTCGCAATATAGATTCCGGGTAGCGTTGGGTTCAATATATATGTTTTCACGTTGTTAATCATTCATTATGTCACGTTTTCTAGTGGTTGCAAACATTAGAACATGCCTAGGTTTAAATTTGCTTGAGTAAAGAGATTAAAACCGGGAAACTTGATTAACGACGAGGATTCGAGACTACTAACTCTCGTCTTATGATTAATGCTGTAACTAGATTAATCTACTTGATGTTTAGGATTGAAATCGAAAAGCACACCTTTTTGAGATCGAGAGAAGAGAAAAGGAAATTCGTCTATTTGGTTGAGAAACGTTTAGACGATACCATTAATTCAATCACATCGTGACACGCATATGGAAAGAACCCGATTAAGCCTAGAATCGACATTGTTACCAACGCCATGGTGAACACTTCCCTAGTTCATTCTCCTACTGATTAGTTCTCATACATTATTGCTTTGTTTTGTTTACAATTTCGTTCACAAACCCCCCCCCCCTTTTATTTACCGGAAACTATTGACTATTAGTCACATACTTCACTAACGACTTGAATTTGCACCGTATTCTCTGTGGGATTCGACCCCAACCTAGTTGGGTTCTATATTTGACTACGACCGCTTACGCTTCCTAATTGGAGGTGTAGTTTGGACGTTATCAAAAAGTGGCGCCGTTGCCGGGGAATACGGTTGTTTATTAAGTCTGGTGTGTTTAGTTGACTCTTAGTCATACTTTCCTGCTTTTTTTTTTTTTTTTTTTTTTTTTGACAGGGTACTTAGTTGTGCATGCCAAGTACCCAGCGCTCGGGTGAATCAATATTACCTTAAAATCCCGAGCTCGCTAGAACGTTAAGGCGGAATATGGCCGCACAACTAGAGGCAGCAAGGCTCGCTGCAGAACTGCAGGCCCAACAAAATCTGAATGCTGGTGGTCTGCAGGATGAGATCGCACGGAATGATGAGGATCTCGACTTAGATGGAGCTAGCGCTACGGGCGCCATTGTTCTTCCTCCGCTAGCGCCCGGGGCCAAGTTCAACATCACTAGCACGATGATTCAGTTGTTGAACTTGAGAGGAGTGTTCCGTGGAGTAGCTGGTGATGACCCAAACCGGCACTTGATGAATTTTGTGGGCATATGCAAGTCGTTTGAGCTGCCTGGCGTGAGTCAAACAGCGATCAGGCTCAGGTTGTTTCCGTTGTCTCTGTCTGATGAGGCAGCGTTATGGTTGACAGAGCTGACCCCCGACTCTATCGCAACTTGGGGAGAGTTGAAAGGAGCTTTCCTAGAAAGGTTCTTTCCTCCCTCTAGGATGATACAGTTGAGGGACGAGATTAGCAACTTCAGGCAGCAACCTCACGAAGCATTGCACGAGACCTGGTTGCGATTCAAAAAGAAGATAACACAATGCCCTAACCATCAGCTGAACGACGAGTTTTTGATGCAGACATTCTATAGGGCACTGAATTCGGCTACCAAGCCGACGTTGGACAACGCAGCAGGTGGAGCGTTTATGGGTCGCACTTTTGCCGACGCCACAGTTATTTTGGATAGGCTCACTAAAACCAACAGGGCCTGGCATACACGGGATTCAGAGGTAGCAGCTAGTACTTATGTAGTTGGTGTGTCAGCTGAGCAACGCAGAAAAGACGAGGAACGCGACCAAGACATGGCGCATCTAAAAACGCAGTTGGACCTCTTGACCAAGCACTTGATGTCAGGAAGTATGGAGAAGGTACAAGCTGTGGGTTCCCAAGGTAGAGCAGCAGAGTTGGAAACTGAGGAGGCAAATTACTTGGGGGGTTTCCAGGCCAATGGCCAAGGAAACCAAGGTCGGAACTATCAGAGAGACAACCACTATGAGAAAACTGATTACAGAGAGCGCGACCAGGGAAACTGGAGGAATAACACCGATAGAGGTGGGTTGTATGTACCACCTGGTAATCGGGACAGAGCTAACACCGAGACAGGGATGGCCAAGCTAGAGAGCATGATGGCGAAGATGCTGCTGAAGGTGGAATCGACTGACTCTGGGGTAAAGGAGATGAGGACTGAATTATCTGTATTGAGTCAGTTGGTGGATTCACATTCCACCTCGATCAAGCAATTGGAGCAGCAAGTGGGACAGATTTCGGCATCTCTGAACCAAAGGAAGGTAGGTACCTTGCCGAGCGACACTACTCATCCGAGGAATGACGCAAGCTGTATGGCGATCACCACAAGAAGCGGAAAAATATTACCGGAATCATACCCGGTAACGCAGACTCAAGAGGGTGAGATCGTGGATGACAAGAAAGTCGAGGAAGCTACTCTAGAGCCCATGGAGAAAAGCAAGGAAGCTGAAAAGCTTCCAACTATGATGCCTCGACCACCGCCTCCTTTCCCACAATGCCTGAAGAAGAAAGCTGACGATGGTAAGTTCCTGAACTTCATGACCATGCTAAAGCAGATTTCAATAAACATACCATTGGTGGAAGCGCTGGAACAAATGCCCGGTTATGCCAAGTTCATGAAGGACTTGATTACAAAGAAGAGGTCGATAAGTTTCGAACCGGAAGACAACCTCCACCACTGCAGCGCTATTTCCTCTAGATCGTTAGTCGAAAAGAAGGAAGATCCAGGCGCTTTTACTGTTCCCTGCACTGTTGGGAAGCTCAACTTCGGGAAAGCCTTGTGTGATCTGGGTGCTAGCATAAACTTGATACCGCTAGCCGTCTATAAACAACTGGGTTTGGGAGCTCCTAAACCAACGTCCATAAGAGTGATGATGGCTGACCGCTCAGTAAAGAGACCTGTGGGAATATTGTCTGATGTGCTAGTAAAGATCGGTAAGCTTATCTTCCCAGCTGACTTTCTGATCTTGGATTGCGAAGTGGATTTCGAAGTTCCCATAATCTTGGGACGACCATTGCTAGCCACAACAAGAGCATTGGTTGACATGGAGAGAAACGAACTGACCTTCCGATTGAATAATGAAGTGGTCAAGTTCGATGTGTCCAAATTGATGAAGCAACCAAGTGACATGAGGGTGGTCGCAGTCATCAATGCTATTGAGGAAGTCCCTGCGGATGTGTATCTTGAGGAGAAGGGTTGTGTTGAAACCCGAGCTGTTATGAGAGCAAGGTCGCAATCGCAAGAGGACGAGCAGGTAAAGGAAAGCGGTGAAAGATCAAGAAAATGAAAACACCCCAAGAGAATCTGCAAAGAAAGAGCGAGGAAGTTGTCGCGACTAGCTGCGGAACCAATAAAAGAAGAAGCTGGAACGCAACAGAAGTGGGTCGCGTGCACACACTCCATCGAGTTCGCCTATTTTGGAGACCCTGGTGGTCTCCAACATCATTCCAGAGTTTGAGTCATATCGACTCCACAGGTATTCCTTTCTCTCACAGTTTTTAGCTTTCATATGGATGCATTGGGGACAATGCATGAGTCTAAGTTGAGGGTGTTGGGAAACCTGTGAGTCACCACCGAGGGTTTTTGTTGCCGTGTTTCTTTTCCCTCCGGTGTGCTATCTAGTAGAACCGGCATGTTTAGGTTGTTATTTTGAATTTTTTTTTAGTGTCTATAGTGATGAGCATGGCGTTTTTTGTTGACTAAAAAAAGAGGCCCCTTTAAAAAATTTCTGGTTTTGTACTTATGTTGAAACGATTGACTGTCTGGATCCTTGAATGTCATTGTGTGGTTATGATTGGAATAAGTATGCCGAAGCCGAGCGGTTGTTTGATAGTTGGTAGTGATATAGTTTCTTGGTGCCAAGTGTGTGTGAGATTATTGTTATAAATTCTTACTCTGTGTATGCATCTAGAACTTGCCCGGTCTATTTTGTTAAGTTTGAAGTTTGGTTGCTTAGGAAAGGATCACAGGTCCTTTTTGTGTGCAGTCCACTTAACCTATAAGACCGTCCAAATGCAAATAGTCCCTTTGAACCCTGTTTGAGCCATAATTGACCTTGTTCTTTCAATAACCTGTCACCGTTCCTGTTTAACTTTGAATCCCTATTTTGGCCCTGGTCCTCCCTAGGACATCGTGCACCTCGACTCAGGCAATCAGCCTAAGTTGAGGGTGGCTACTATAGAGGTAAACCTTGTTTTGGCCCTGGTCCTTCCATGGACATTGTGCACCTCAACCCAGGCAATCAGCCTAAGTTGGGGGTGGCTACTATAGAGGTGAATGATAAGAGAAAGAGGATAGTGAAGATTGGTTGTGAATAGAATGAAAATTCGGGTGTGTGCCTAAGAAAAGAAAAAAAAGAGAGATGAAAAAGATCGAAAAAAAATAATAAAAAGAATTGTCAAAATAAAGAGGTCGCACCCGTAGCTAGAAAAGGGGAAATAAAAAGGTGAATAAGGATGGACAAAGTAAAGTTATGTGGTAGTAAGACGTCGGTGAGTTCCAAGGAGGGCTTAGTCACTAACCCCTAAATGTATCCTACCTGCACCTGAAGCCTCATTACAAGCCTAAACAAGTCCTGTAGTGATCCTGAGCGGCTTTCTGAAGAACTGAAATAGAATAGTAAGGGCAAGCCTATGGTATCGCATGTGCATTGTTTGAAATCGTTTGTGAGTGTGAGCGCTTACCTAGTCCCAAATCTTGTGTGTGGGATTTCTTTGTGGTGAGGGCACCAAGAGTTCTGTATTGTCTATTGATTGTTAGGATAGTTGCGCGTGTGTATGTAGAATGTTCTATCATGTCGGAATGACATGTTTGGATCCTTGCAAGTTAGTGTTTCATACATTTGTGTGCTACGAGGGAGCTTGATTGAATAAAGTGTTGAATGACCATGAGTTGCTAGAGACATGAGTTTGTGTTCTTAGTTGAGTCGTCGTATTGTTTTCTTTTATGTTATGTTGCTTGAGGACAAGCGAACGTTTTAAGTTGAGGGTGTTGATGTGCCGCCATTTTACAGCACTTTCAACTCCTTTTAACTAAGAACAATCGTACGTTTTCAAGCAACCGTTGTCGTTTTTGATGTTTTTATGTTGTATTTTTAGGAAATGGAGACAAACACGGAAACGGAAGGAAATACGAGCAAAAAGACGTTCTGGATAAGAGTGACGGTCCGAGTGACGGACCGTTAAGCTCGTGACGGACCGTCACCCAAGCCACCAAGATGAAACGCACTCCTCGAATGCAGTTTTTACCCTATATACATGTAAGTCGTCACCTGGTGGACGACTTACCTGAAAATTCATCATAAAACACATATAAACTTGTAAGTCGTCACCTGGTGGACGACTTACCTGGAAATTCTCCTGAAAACTCACTGTTTAGCAGTGACGGTTCAAGTGACGGCCCGTCAAGCTTGTGACGGTCCGTCACCCAAACCATCACACCTAGGCAGTCCGCTACGCGGAATCCGGACGTTTTTGGGATTGGTTTCCTAGACTCCTATAAATACCCTATGTTAGTTTTATTTTAATTATTCATTCAATACAATAGTTCTCCCAATAGTTTTAGGAGAGTTTTGAGAGAGAAGTTGAGAGCAACAACACGTTTTCTTTTCTTGAAATCGTGTTCTTGATTGTTCTTGGGATCTTGGTTTTTCTTGTTCTTGGAATAATTGAAGATTGTTTTCACTACATTGTAAGGATCTCTTTTCTTTATTATGAACATGACTTTCTTCTATTCTTCTACAAGCATGATTAACTAAACCTCCCACAACTAGGGTTGTGGGAGCCATGGCAAATGTCGCAATATAGATTCCGGGTAGCGTTGGGTTCAATATATATGTTTTCACGTTGTTAATCATTCATTATGTCACGTTTTCTAGTGGTTGCAAACATTAGAACATGCCTAGGTTTAAATTTGCTTGAGTAAAGAGATTAAAACCGGGAAACTTGATTAACGACGAGGATTCGAGACTACTAACTCTCGTCTTATGATTAATGCTGTAACTAGATTAATCTACTTGATGTTTAGGATTGAAATCTAAAAGCACACCTTTTTGAGATCGAGAGAAGAGAAAAGGAAATTCGTCTATTTGGTTGAGAAACGTTTAGACGATACCATTAATTCAATCACATCGTGACACGCATATGGAAAGAACCCGATCAAGCCTAGAATCGACATTGTTACCAACGCCATGGTGAACACTTCCCTAGTTCATTCTCCTACTGATTAGTTCTCATACATTATTGCTTTGTTTTGTTTACAATTTCGTTCACAAACCCCCCTCCCTTTTATTTACCGGAAACTATTGACTATTAGTCACATACTTCACTAACGACTTGAATTTGCACCGTATTCTCTGTGGGATTCGACCCCAACCTAGTTGGGTTCTATATTTGACTACGATCGCTTACGCTTCCTAATTGGAGGTGTAGTTTGGGCGTTATCACTAGACATGGTTTTATTACTGATTTTTACTGGTTTTAGACCTGGATAGACTCTAGGCACACATGTTAGGATCTTGAGAGTTAGTATGTGGTCTAGGAGACCTCCATGGACCTTGTCAATCTAAACTAGGGGCTACGGGCCGAGAGTGTCGGAGGAGGGGTATACGGTGGAGTAGGGGTATATGGGGAAAGCCTTCCATGGATCCTACCTGTTGGGCCTATGGGCACCGGAGGAGGTGCATATGATGCACTGGCATGCCATATCATTCATTTATTTCTGCACGGTTCCACCCTTTGTTTGTTGTTTGCTGATTGTACGCTCCGATAGTATGAGATGCCGGAGGGTTTATTCTCACTTGTATGTATTCTTCAGTGTATGGGTGCTCATTGGGATCGTAGGTGGATTAGTTTACTTACTCCTATTATAGTTACTTGTTATTTATCTTTTGATCATCCTTACCTTTTGAGTTGTATTATTAGCACATTTATGTTTAGTTTTCTTTCCTTTCTTTCCATTTATTTGAGGTTACCGGTACACTGCTCTGTCGTTAAGTTTTCCTTATTTACTGTTATTGCAAGGACCCAAATGTGTTCTCTACTCTTACATTTGTGTTGTGTGATATATTTTTTGTGGCTAGCTTAGTTCA
Organism: Jaltomata sinuosa; assembly: GCA_003996215.1. Lineage (NCBI taxonomy): Eukaryota > Viridiplantae > Streptophyta > Magnoliopsida > Solanales > Solanaceae > Jaltomata > Jaltomata sinuosa. The sequence continues at coordinate 36,137 of QJPP01003193.1, read as the reverse complement.
CTTGTATTCTTTTATGACTTCTATCTATTGCTAGCTTCCATGTGTTTTACCATTTTGCTTCTGTGACTCTTTTCTTTCCTTATCTGCTATCTACTGCTTTTACATTTTATATATTCTCAATCGGCCTATAATGTCTACTAGGTACCCATTGCTTATGCATTTGGTGCTCATACTACACTTCTGCATCTTCCTGGTGCAGATCCTAGTATGGGCCATCATTGTTGACATGGAGACTCTTGTAGCTTTTTGGACATCTGAGGCATAGGGTGAGCTCCTAGCGACCGGGGATTGGCTATATCTCTTCTTTTGGCACAGTTGACTCTTTTGTATATGCAGAGACAGTTATGTATTTTACAATTGCTGTCTTGTACTCTGTATATTAGTAGCTGCTCATGTACTATGATAAATGGTCGTGGGGTGGTATAGTTTATGTATATATTCAGGTTGCTTTCTTTTTATGCATTATTTACCTTCTTCCGCTTATTTTTTCTGTCTATGCGTGTTTTGTCTAGGTAGTAGCCCGTTACTAACCATTTTGGTATATAGGGATTGGTTCGCCTATAGGAGGGAGTTGTAGGTGTCATCATGACCTGAGAAATATAAAAATACAACTTAGAATTAATTCTAGGTGAAATTGCATTTACCCACAGGGTTCTTCCCCAGGTTCATGTTTCTAAGGCTATAAGGCTAAAATCAAGAATTCCACCATTAACCTTTCACCCAAAGGTCTTATGAAGATTAATAATCAATAACGAAGAGGTTTTACATATTACTTTTCTCAAACAATGAAGAATGCCCTAGTTTTCTTGAAAGAACCGCTTCTTAAAGCTCTAGAAAGAAATAGAGTTGTGGGAAAAATAACTCAGAAAAGCTGAAAATGCATCGGTATACTGCTCTGTCATTTTATCGCGGTGGTTGGTTTCTCATTGCAATGAGGATCGACTTATCGTGACAGACCATCATGACGAGGCTCCTCTTTGTTACGGCAAGTGTTAATTTCCAAAATGTCAATTTCTTGCCCCAGGCCTTTATTTCACAACACACTTTGTTTTATAAACATCACGAATTAATTCTGACGCGACAGCTATCATATCTGGAGTTCTATGAACCCGAATCCTGTCTCAAAACTTTCTACGAGACCCTACGGCAGTTGGCTACCCAAAGATGAATACCACACTACAATATAATAACACATGAATCACAAATTATCTCTAAGGCACATCACACTATATTTTCATCTAAGCTCACCCTAGCCTGAGATTTTATCAACTCTCAACTTAGGAACTTTTCTAGTCGGGTACTTATGCCTTACTTTCCTATAACAATGGAATAGGTCATTATAGTGACCAAGTATTTTCGTAAGATTTTCAATAAATCTTCAGCGATAACCTTAGTGAGTGATGAGATGGCATATGATTCGTGTGCTAAGCGGGAAACAAGTATTTTCTCAATTATTTATTCAATTTTGTTTTCATTGAACGCATGACAAAATATACCTTAAAACTCTATTCTTTCCACAAAATAATTCTTCAACATCCATATATCTTTGATTTTGTTGTATTTTTGATGATTTGCCATTGATTTTTTATCCCAAATTATCATAATTTCCTTATCAAATAACAAAGTTTTAGTTGATTATTATTATAAGTGGATTCAAAATATTCACATTGAAAATAATTTATTCTTTCCAAGTTTAATATTCTTAGAAATATTAAATATATCTTTTACTTGTTATTTTTGTAAATTTACTTTATTTTATATTATTTCACTTTATTCTTAAATAGCATATGTTAGTCATATATAAATGTCTTCCTTTAATGTTTTTACAATTTTTCTCATTTTATGATTTTTCTTCTATGAAATTATAGCGACTTGTTCAACCGTTATTCGAAGATACCTCGTTATAGACTACGAAAACTTTTGACATACGCTCTCGAATTTATACGGGGTGACATGATAAACAAAATTAGAATTTGAAACTTTAGATCAGGCTGACGTCATCCCGCTACAGCGGAAATTTTTTCGTTGTAGCATGTCACTATAGCGGTAGGCATGTCGCTATAGCGGGACGATGGGACAAGTAACACAGAACGGGTTTTATAATTTTGTTTCTCCGCTTCAGTTGCAAAAAGGATGAGGCTTGATCTAAAAACCCTCCTAGGGTGCCTCATGTCCTGGGAGCAATGGAGAGAAGGGATTTTCGTGTGAATGGGGTAAAACCCATAGATTTTATGCTGACTTTACACCAGAATTTGCCTTCACGAAGCCAAAGTTTACGTTCAGACTTCTGTAGCAGTTGCTTGGAGTCCAGGTAGGCTAGGTTTAACTAAGTAGCTTAGATCAGGGTTGAAAAAGTATGACATGATGTAGATTGACAGAAGATTGCATGCTTAGGCCTTTGGGCACGGTGTTTGTTTGGATGGATAAAACATTGACAGAAGATTGCACGCTCGTATTATATCCTCCAACACCTAAATAATTTGCTCAAATTGGACATCCGTCTGTGGATGAAAATTTGTGCAAAGCTCCATCCAAGTACCTAACTCCTCATGCACAAAATTCTAGAAATTGAATGTCAATTGAGTACCTTAATCTGAACTGATGAAAGTGGACACACCATGTAAACACCCTATCCCTTGAAAGTAAATTCTAACCAACCTCTCTGCATTATATAAAGTTTGAACCATCACAACATGAGCTAATATGATTAATCTATTTATGATGAACGAAATAGTAAATTTCCTCAAAATCTGTTGAAATCGTACAACAAATTTCATGGCAATATGATTTCACTTTCACTTAGTTATAGGCATCCTATGAGTCATATCACCTAGTCTCTAGTGCTCATACTGCACCTTTTAGAAATTTAAACATCGAGAAACATACTCTCAGCCATTTGTATTCGACACCACCAATAATGCTGCTTCAGATCATAATACATTTTCACTTCTCCTCGATGAATAAAATATTAAAGTCATGAGCCTCTTTCATAATTAACTTGATCAAATTGTCAACTCTAGAAACACAGATATGATCCTTAATTATCAAAACACCCTCTAAATCCAGAATTGTTTCCATAGTTTCACTCTTTAACGTTGTCACGCCCCTAGCTAGGAGGGGCGGATGTCAAGTGAGTTATACGAGTACCTGATAAACATATATACTAAACTCATGCTAAAATTTTAAACTGATAAGAAACAATATGGACATCAACATGTGTTTACATATTCTGAAACATAGATAACTGAAGGGCCCACTAGATTAACTGTACAACTGAAACAAAACTATGTCTAAGAAGCCTCTAAAGAGTCTGCAACTGAAAATCTGATAACTAGTCGGGACAGGGCCCCGACATACCCAACATACGATATGTACATGAATCCAAAACATGTGACCTAGGCATCTGATAACTCCAGAAAGAGGTGGAGCTTACCAACTGATCAACTGGAAGGCACTGGTCTACTGTGGATGTCTGCTAGCCTGAGTACTTGAGCCTGCATTCATAAAATGCAGCACCCAAAATAAAGGGACGTCAGTACATATGAAACATGTACTGGTATGTAGATTGATATGATTGCTCAGAAAGAGATTTTGGAGAGTGTAGATGGAGGATATCCACCTAAACATAATGAGGTGATATTAAGGTTGAAACAAAAAAATTTGGAGATACAAGGAGAATTATCTCATGTTCGCAGTTTGACCAATCTAACAACTATCCTGAGTACTCCTATAGAGACACCAATCGAGGGAAACATCTCTACCAAACCACAAGTCACTTTCACAAGCCTTCATTTACCATCTCATTCTCAAAGTCATACTTATCCATTGCAATATTCACATAATTCATCCAATTGCACACACCTAGCTCCACTAAATTCCCAAACCACCTTACCTACCCATGATATACTACCAACATCTACTACAAATATGACTTATGTCTATGCTCTAAAAAATTGTAATTCAAGTTCTATCTATGTCGAGAGGGCCCTTTTCACCCGTCGTCGCTATGAGCTAGAGTCTCTCAAAAAGACATATTAATACAAACTATGTCCGAGCAACTGGAAAAGCTGGATAGTCAATTGCAACATGTGGAAGGTAATAAAGGGGTAGAAGGGTTAAATTTTGAAGACTTGTGCATACATCCTGATGTTAAATTGCCTGAAGGGTACAAACCTCCTAAATTTGAAATGTTCGACGGGAGTGGAGACCCAAAGGCACATCTAAGAGTGTACTGTGATAAACTAGTGGGCATCGAAAGAAATGAACAGATTCGCATGAAATTATTCATGAAGAGTCTTACCGGAGATGCTCTGTCATGGTATATTGCACAAGATTCAAGAAAATGGTCAAAATGGACTGACATGGCCTCTGATTTTATGAAGAGATTTGAATTTAATATTAAGAAGGCGCCTGATTGGTTTTACATTCAGACCTTGAAGAAAGGACCCACAGAATCATTCCAAGAATATGGAATAAGATGGATATCTGAAGCCACTAAAGCATGCCCTCCTTTAGATGAAGAGCAAATGAAAGAAATCTTTATGCGTGCTCAAGAGCCACAATATTATGAAAAGATGATGCTCATACAAGACCGTAAGCTTTTTGACATCATCAAGCTGGGAGAAAGAATTGAGGAAGGCATAAATAATGGCATGATAACAAATTTGGAGGTGTTACAAGCAGCTCATAAGACTTCACACTCTGATGAGGTCATCAAAAACAAAAATATGAAAGAGGTGAATACTGTATCGATTACTGAAGGGTCGAAAGTTCCTTTAATTTTCCAAACACCATCACTTTCAATATAATACCAAACACTCACATCTCAAAAGCTACCAGCTTATCAAAATCCACCAAGATCTCAATGAATTCATCGATCCTCAAAATTCCAAGCTAATTTGAAGAAAAAATCACCCAAGCAATACACTCCTTTGGCGGATCCCATAGCCCAATTATATGAGAGATTAAAGGTTGCCGGCTATATTTATCCTATTCCTGAGTTTGTGATGGATACACATGCAAAATGGCTCGACCTCACTAAAGGAGTGTATTGCTTGGGTGATTTGAAAGATCATATTCAAACATTGATTGATACTAATGTGATACACTTGAAATAAGTATAATTTCAATGAAGTTGATTATGTTGTCTCCCCGGTTGAAGCTCCCGAGCATTCATAAAATACCTTTGAACTTTATTAATTTGAAAATAGTGATATGTGCTTGGAGCAAGAAGTTTTTGTGCTTCCCTTTTTGTAATTGGAACTACGTTTGACCTGATTCCCATTTAAAAGGGATACGTAGGCGCTCATATGGAGTTTGGTCTCATCATAATAATTTTTTTTATTTTCCCTTTATCGAGCATCATAACTGGGGCAGAATTTTTGAGAGGATCTCAAAAATTTGAAACAGGCAGCCGTTCATTCTACAAAGAATTACTAGCCGAGGATTGAATTCTACACTGGGGCAGAAATTTTTGAGGAGTGCTCAAAAATTTCATCAAGGACTGCTTACCAAGACATCCAAGCAAATGCAAGCTCAAATTCGAACAGAGGCACGAATCAATCTTCCCTTTTTGAAACTTACAATTTTTCTTTGAGCGCAGGACTAACAGGTACAATCTCATAAGTATACTATATCGTCAGTGATAAAATTCTAAAGGCTAAGCACTGTCCTTTCGAATCTCAAAAGGAAGAGTGCAAAATTTTTTCAAGTCATAAACTGGGGCAGATATTTTTGAGGGATCCTCAAAAATTTCAAGTATTACAAGAAACCCAGACAAAGTGCAAGTTCAAAGTCCAACAAGCAAAATACAAGCAAAGGTACGAGTCGATCTTTTGCCTTTCACAACTTACAATTTTACTTTGGATGCAGAAATGCAGGTTACTTCCTCGGCTTTGATGACACTAGACTACTAAACTATGTCGGGCTACTATTGAACTACCGAATACTTGAATTATGCTACTTTGGGGTCAACTACTATTAATAAGGCTACTACAAATAGGGTTAAGTGCTACCCTGCCAAGACTTTTATTTCAGATTATGCACTTTCTTCTCGGATTTACCACCTATTAAAGACATTACCCAAGGCTAAGCATTGTCCTTTGGAAGTTGATTGGGTTAAGCACTACCTTTTCAAAAATTTATCTGAGGCTAAGCATTTTCCTTTGTATGTTGATTGGGTTAAGCACTACCTTTTCAAAATATTACCCGAAGCTAAGCATTGTCCTTCGAAAGGATTGGGTTAAGTACTACCTTTTCAAGAAATTTTCCGAGGCTAAGCATTGTCCTTTGGAAGGATTGGCTTAAGCACTACCTTTTCAAGAAATTTCCTGAGGCTAAGCATTGTCCTTCGGAAGGATTGGGTTAAGCACTTCCTTTTCAAGATGTTACCTGAGGCTAAGCACTGTCCTTCGAAAGTTGATTTGGTTAAGCACTACCTTTTCAAGATTTTACCCGAGGCTAAGCACTGTTCTTTGGAAGTGAATTTGGTTAAGCATTACCTTCTCAAGATATTGTCGAGGCTAAGCATTGTCCTTTGAAAGTTGATTGGGTTAAGCACTATCCTTACGAACAAACAGATACGTTTTCTTACCTCCTTTTATCATTATTGTTTTCTAGCATCACTACTTTCATTGCATTAATTCATTCATTGGCTAACCGCTTTATCTAGTTATATCAGAGGCTGCAGGAATCAAAGCTAAACAAATGAGAACAATTTTCGCTCCTATTTATGAGATACAACTCTTCTTATTCTCTTATTCAATTCAAATCCCATATCGCCATAACTTAATCAAATCATATTTTTGCCCCATCCTGTCACACTGCTCCAATCTTGTCGACTCGTGCTATCCTCATTCAAACTCATACCTGTCAATTTTCTTTAGAGACCTCATTCGTTCCTAAAGCTAGAACTACACACGACCTGATTCTCATAAGACCCGAGATATGTAGGCGACTTGAAACTGAAGTCTCGGCCACATCATTTTTCACAACTCCTTCCTGTTTTTATAATTACAAAAGAATCGTCCTCCCCATCGGACAAAATTGGCTACTAGTCAACATTCCTTGCTAACCAATTCATCATTCATTCCCGAGCAAGGAAGGGGCAGCTGTTGACACCCAATTTTGACCTCCCTATACCTCTCTCAAGTTGTTATTTTACTAGTTATTATTATTTTTAAAAGCTTAATTTTCCTCGTGTATGGCTTTTATATCACATGTTTTATCATCGTCTTAACACTTTTTAAATTCGTATACAATTAATAAATATGATATTTATTATTACTATTTTATCATAAATTTCGTATAATATTATATATCATTAATTTTACATACAAATATATATACGTAATTTACTTATAATTTTAAATAATATTTTTTGTTTGATAATTATAATTAATTATTATTTGATTTACTAAATTATATACACGTAGTATTTTATTTATTAAATAGCAGCCCAAATTCAATTTTCTTCCTAATTTATTTAAATTTTAGCCCCTTTCTATCCAATTTATTTCAATTCTAGCCTAAAATTGAGTCAATTGGGCCTAATTCTAAATCCCAATTTCAATTTCAATTTCAATTGTCCAATTCATTTGACCCAACCCGAGTATCCACCTGACCCGCTCTAAACCTGACCCGCGTTGAGATCAAATCTCAGTCGTTGATCTAATGTGATCAACGACCAAGATCAACACACCTCATTCTTTCCTTTTCATACACCTTCCCCCCAAAACCCTTAACCCTAATCACTTTTCTCCCTCAACCAAATCAGCCGCCACACCCTCCTCCACTTCTCTCCCGTTCTCCGCCGCTGCTCCACCACGTTGGCCGGCGAACCTCAACCACCAGCCATCTGCTATCTCCTCTCTCTTCTTCCCCCTGTCGACGGACGATGACCCTAGCCTCATTTCCTTCCGCCGCCACCATCTTCTCTGGCCAAACACCTCTCTTCTTCCTTTCACTTTCTCTTTTCTTCTCCCTCCTCTCCCCCATCGTCCCTCTACTGTCCCGCCATCACCGCCGGCCATCAATGGACAAACACCAAACATCCACCACCCTGTAAATGTCCACCACTTCCTCTTCTCTCCTCTCTACTCCGGCAGAACCCAGAAACAACCACCCCAAACTCTCTCCCCATCATCGTCGCTGGCCACTCCGATGAAACCCCACTGTAATCCACCAGTAAATGATTGTCGAATCCCCAGGCATCACCACCTTCAAATCCCCTCTCTCTCTCTCAATTCTTTCCATCACAAAATCACCACCAAAGCAGAAGTAAACCTCTCTAAGCTCTCTGCTGCTTCGATTTTGTCTTTGCTCGGGCAAATTTCACAGAGGTTCTGGCCAAGAGAAATCGATGATTTTAGATATTATAACTAGTTCTCACAAGGTCTTCTGTGGTTTGTGTTGATTCATAATCCTCTAAGTTTGTACGTTGTCGTATGTGTACTCCTTAATTCTCATAGACCTTGTTAATCCTATATGTGTTACATCTAACTTGGTATGTTCATGCTTACTTACATATTTGTTTGGTTAATTCCTGACTTGAATCATGTACAAATCATTTTACTCCTTAAGTTGATTGTTTCTCTGTGCCACAACTGTGAATTAATTCGAATCATATGATAACTTTGCCTACCTGTTTATTCCCTTGCTTAGGGTTGACTCATGACAGCTTTACATGCTATATAAGGTAACTTGGGATTCATTCTTGTAGATGGTTTTCAAACGTATGGCAACTTTTCTTGAACCATTTTTAATTTTAGTAAGCTTAGGCTGATTTCATGCTTGATTGCTTACGAAAATCTTTATGGCCCACATTCTCATTCACTTATTTCCCTTAATTATTGGACAATTGTAGTATTTTCAGCTAATTATGGTAAATGTTGATATGTCTTACTCATAATTGATATGATTTGCTTGGCTTTAGAAAAGGAATATGGTAAGTGGCATAATTTATTCAGTGTCTTAACTCAAGCAATGTGATAAGTATCCTTAAGGAATATGGAAAGCTTGGATGGTGATACACAATTGTTATTAATTTTTGCTTATGGGAAAAGTATCCTTAATTGATCATTCCCTTCCTTTTTTTTAATCCTTGATTGAGCATGACTTACAGACTATATAAACAGTACCCCTCCTTCATTGTTTGGGCAGACTTTTACACATTACCACTTTCATATTAGTAATAATTCTCTTCTGTGAACATGGTTGTTGGTGCTAAGTGTTGCTTTCTCTAGTTTCTTTACTTATTCTCTGCTAACAGGTTAGTGTCCTATCATGTTTCAATTTATTATGTGGAAGTTTCTCACTTCTTAATCAACTATATTTTGCTTGATGTATGTGGGTGTTCAAATACGTGAATACGATAGAAAGCATATCTATGGAGGTTTAGAGTTTAATGGTTTTTGCCTATTCGCCTTAGTCATGAGGCTTATGTTATACGTGAAAACTAGTTAGCTCTTGCCTTATATAATTGTTTGTTTAGCTTACATGAATACAATGAATCTGCCTTGGGTTGTCTGTGTGGTATTTCGTGGAATATGGAGATCCTAATGCATCCCTATCCCTTGACATAAGCACTGCATAGGACCCTTGAGGTTCTCAGGAACTCTGACATGTCAGGGGAAGTATTATGGGGTGTAATAGGGTCCTACGAACCTTTTGTTTATATGTTTGATAGGTTGTTAGAAGATGGCATACGGTGAAGAGTTGCCCGGGACTGGGAGATTTCTATAGACCTTAGATTTTATTAATTTTGTTACTTTTTGTATATTCATTCATTTGGGTCTATAATATTTTGTATAAACTCTGAAGATAAATGAAACACTTTAGGGGACTGCTATGGGGGAGGGGCAAACTACGTGCTAATTGTATTATTTAAATTGAAACGTAGAAAGCATGACTATAGGATCTGAATGAATTGCTAGTATGTTAAATTAATTCGTCACCACGTTCGTAGGATTAAATCAATTCACAGCTTGTTTGCATATACTAATGTGTAGATATCATGTCTATAGGACTTGGAAATATTTTCGGTGCTATTTAAAATAGTTACACTCAAAAACCATGTTTAAATGTTTTTTTTATTTGCAAGCATGCAATCAGTACGTGCTGAAACTTAGATGTGTTTTAAGTTTAATTAAGTCTACCATTAGAAATCGTGTTATTAAGCTTTAAATCAGTACAAGCATGTTTTAATCTAAATAGTATGAATAACGGTTTAATTAATTTCTGCATGTGCAACTTCTATGAAATAGATAATGTCTATAGGATTCAGGTCAAACTCACTGTTTCAATCAGAAATCATGCTTAAAATAAAACCTGTCTTAGCATATCAAACTATCTGAATATCAATTCAGCATATTAAAATCTGTTTCAGCTCATTCAATTCAGTTTCAGCATGTTAAAACTCCTTTCATCATATTCAATTATTTAACTATCATTTTCAACATGTTAAATCATTTAGATACCATGCCTATAGGATTCAAATTTGTCTCAGAATATTACTTCATTTAGATATCATGCCCATAGGATTTAAATTTGCTTCAGCATATTAATTCATTTAGATACCATGCCTATAGGATTTGAATTTATTTTAGCATAGTAATTCATTTAGTTACCATGTCATAGGATTTAAAATTTGTTCTAGCATCATCAAATTAGTTACCATGTTATAGGATTTAAAATCAGTTTCAGCATTTAAACAACCATTTGCCATGCTCGTAGGACCAAATCAGTTCTTTTTTTCAGAATGTTAAGCCAGTTAGTTATCACGCCTTTAGGATTAAATCAACCCCATCATGTTAAATCAGAAATCATCTTCATAGGCTTAACCATATAAATTACAAAATGTCTGAATTGCATTAACTATTTATTTACTCTTAAGTGAATAAGAAGTCTACTTGTTTCAAGTCTTTCTTGTTTTGTTTGACGCTAAAAATCCTTTATCTAATTAATAACCTTAGGGTTTATTTGTCTAGACCCATATCCAAACTAGAAAGTCCAATGCCTCTTGGACATTAAGTTGGGACGGGTAGGCATTTTAAGATGCGTTAGTCTTTTTCATTTCTTTAGTGCGCTGTTAGGTTAATAATAACCTTAATAACCAACCTAGGCGGGTAGTCGGAGATGATAGTCTGTGCTCGCTGATTAATACGAGCAATCCTTAATTGAATTGTGAAGTATTAATTTATGTTGCATGGGGTGATCCTTTAGGCTAAAACCCCCCTCCTTCCCCAACTTGCTTTTCCTCCTACGTAGGGAGTGATCTACATGATACACTTATAGCTCGATAGTCATTGCACTTTGATTAAGAGGTCTTTAATGACTTCGCACGAGGTTGAGCGATTACTCCCCAACGTATGAATTTTGTAGTTTTATTAATTTCTTATCTTATTATATGTTTGGGGTAGTTAATTAAATTACCTAGTAATTAGTCTATTCTCCTTATATCATTATGTCAATTCTGTCTTCTCGCTTATCTGATTATTATTATTTAGTTATATGTCTATTTGAATTGAATGTGAATGCGTAATTTTTCACCTAGATTTATTAGTAATTAAATTAATTTAGTTACTTGTTTTAAAATAAATATTTACTTGCTTAATCATTTAGTTACTTTAGCTTAACAATTTATTAACCTTTGTTTATCACTCAATCCCCACATAAATAACGAATTCGGCAGGGACCCATATTTGTGGACCTCAAAAGGTGCTTAACACCTTCTTTTTTAGGTAACTTGAACTCTTACCCGATTCTCTGGTGACGTAGACCTCTAAAATAAGTTTAATTTCATAGTTAGAATGGTGCCCTAACGCACCTTTAATTTTTTAGGTGGCGACTCTTCACTCTTTTAATCCTAAAAAAGAGTTGTCACGTCGAATCCCGCTTTTTGCGAGAAAAATGGGGTACGACAATGGCATCCGAGGCCTCTGCCTCCGGTCTCCCAGGGACCGATAGAACTGACGATGACCTCCACCTGCCCGACCGCTATCCCTACCAGCTTCTCTACCACACGGGGCACCACCTCTTGCCTGGCCATCACCCCCTCTAGCTGGAGGCTGAACTGCTCGTAAAGGCTCTACCGGTGGAGCGACTGGCTGAACTGTAGCCCGCTGAGGGCAATCTCTCGCATAGTGACCCACTACCCCACACTCATAGCAAGGCCCTGACGGCTTGAAGTGTCGAGATGGATCGGCAGAACCCTAATGGCTACCACGACCTGATGCCCTGAAAGATGCACCCCTCGAAGACTGACCACTCTGGCCCTGATGGCTACTCTGACCCTGCTCAAACGGAGTACTACCCATAGCCTGACGTGAAGCCTGAACCGGTTGGCTGGACTGACCCTGATGCTGTTGTGGCTGATAAGCTCATCCCCACTGGCCCGAATCTCTATCGTGCGAGCATAATCTGCAATGGCCTTAAATGACCTACCACTGGAAATCAATATCTCGGCTGGCTCTCTAAATTCTAACCTCAATCCCCAAACAAACCTGTGAATCCTGTCCGGCTCAGTAGGAATGATCATAGCTCCAAATGGTGATAACTGATGAAAACGGGTCTCATACTCAGATACGGTCATAGACCCCTGCATAAGCCGAGTAAACTGCTTCCTGCGACGCTCACGATCACTCTAAGGCAAGAACTTGGCCATAAAGACCTCATAGAACTCAGACCAGGTCAAATGAGGCGATATAGAAGATCTGCAAGCAACTTGTGCCCTCCACCACAACTTCATTGGGCCCTCCAGCTGATAGGTAGTATAGCCAACCCCGTGAGTCTCCAATAAGCCCAAGTGGTGCAACATCTCCTCATAGGTAGTAATGAAGTCATGTGGGTCCTGACCCGGTGTACCAGCAAACCTCAGCGGTGCCAATCTCAGAAATCTGCTCAAAGCCTTCTGCTCCCCATCTGTCATAGCTGGGCGAGGAGAAAGAGGTTGTGCAACCGATGGGACTGGAATAACCTCGGCACGGGGAGCCGTAGTAGCAGGCCGCGCTTTTAAACTAGGATTACCCAGGGCTGCCCCCTGAGTGGATGTCTGGGCTGTCTCAGAAGGACGCTCCCCAATCATACCCAAAAGCTGAACAAGTAAACCCCAAATATCCAAAGACTGAGTTAGGGCTGAAGCTGGCACAGAAACTGATGCTGGAGCTGGTACTGGAGCTGGTGGTACCTGGGCTGCCCCCGGGTCCACATGTTGTTTCTCTGGAGAAAACTTTGGCTCGTAGTCATGCTCGGGCTCTACCTCAACTCTAGCAGCCCTATTGGTGCCTCTGCTCTGGGGCATCCACGACCCCTACCCCTACCCTTGCAACCACCTCGACCTCTAGCTGGAGTCGGAGTTGCAGGGGCAGTAGGCTCTCCTCCACCAGAAGCTGAAGATCTCGTACGAACCATCTGCGGAAGAGTGAACCAGAGTAAGTGAGATTTCCAGAAACCTTCAAGGATACTACGCACGAGATAGAAACAAGAAAAGTCCAATTCTTCCTAAGATATCACTGTAGCCTCCCGAATAATGAGTACGGACGTCTCCGCCCTGATCCGCAGGACTCTACTAGACATTGGCTCCTATACCGATGACACCGGTGAACCTAGAGCTTTGATACCAAGCTTTCACGACCCAATTTATCGGTCATGATGTCACCTACAACCCCCCAATAGGTAAACCAATCCCCATAGCCCGGAACGGTCAGTAATGGGCTACTATCTAACAAGCTAACTGGAAGAATAGTTTAAATAAGCGGAAGCAAGGGAACAAGATAAAGAAAATGGGTAACAGGAATAATATAATACTGCAGAAGCTAAACCAAACCCAAAACCTGATATCATAGCATATAAGAGGCAGATCTACATAAGGAGTACAGGGGTCCAAAAAATATATATATACATCATATCTCCGAAACTATAAGAGTACAAAATATATAAAGAGATAAACTAAAGTCAAGCTCCGATCGCCAAGAGCTCACCCTCAGTCTGGATGTCACCAAAATGGCACCTCGCATGAGTCTCCCATGAGCTAGCGGCGATGGCTCACACTAGGATCTGCACCAGAAGATGCAGTGTATGGTGAGAACCAAATGCGAAGTATAAGGTACCCATTAGGTATCATAGGCCAACTGGGCACATATAAGATAAAAGAACAATAACAGACAGAAGAGAAATAAGCAGTGACGGAAATCAACAAAAAAGGTACACAGGAACTAGTCCAGAGGGAAGACAACAGAACAACATACAAGGCTAGCAAGTAAGATATATACACACAGGCACATGTGGAAGTAAGAAATAACGCACCTGGGATCCTTGCAATAATAGTATATACATAATAATTTCTAGGAATGGACGGTATACCCGTAACCTCAAGTATAAGGGAAAAAGGGGCAAAGTGTAAAGGTAGACATGCTCAAAAAATAGGAAACAACAATCAAACTAATCATATCAATCTCAAGTCTAGAAACCAACAGCCTAGCAATATCCAACTCCACACTTATAACAGTAATGGGGAACAATTCCGTAATAAAATAACAAGAGTCTACCTACAGTCCCCCGGCCGCCCATACAATTGAGGAACACAAACAAGTGAAAATAAATCCTCCGGCATCCCATACTACCAGAGTGTACAATCAACAAACAGCAAACAAGGTTGGTACCTCACACAAATGAATGATATGCTACGAAATGCCAAGATCATGCAATCTCAGTGTCAGTATGTTACCCCCTCCGGTGCCCCAAAGGTCCAGTAAAGGCGGGATGCATGGAAGGACTTCTCTCGAGTACATCTTCTCCACTGTAAACCCCTACCCCCGATCACCCTTTTGCCCGTAGCACTTGGTCCGGAGTGACAGGGTCCATGGAGGTCTACTCGTAGACCACATACTACATTATAACCTCACAATACCGTCTGGAGTACCACCGGATCCAAACTAGTCGCCAATGCTCGAAATGAATGCCTGAACCCTATCCAGGTCTAAATCAATGAAATAAATGCAGTAAATCCCCTCCAAGGGTGCTCGGGCATCTCCGGGTCTAAAGCAATAGTAAAACAGGTCTGACGCTCAGCTTTACCGAGTCTATTCTCGTTTCTTTATAAATAGCAGAACTCAATCGGGCACCTCGATCCACCCGAGGCCCATATAAGATACGAAAACTGTGACATCTCTCTCATTTAACCTTTCTTACCCCAAGAAGATCTATAAAAAGGGATATCGAACCATTTCATAACACATTTTATCGAAAATGGGCCCCCGAGGCCATGCAAGGGTTGAAAAACATAACTGATGGGCCCGAAGCCAAAACCGTAGTAAAATCGAGTAAAAAATCCTTTATATCATGATAAATGATATGTTCAATCACAAACAGTGGCCCCACGGCTCACAACCAATCTATCGGTCCTGCACAGGCCCCGCAGCTACTCAGCAAGCATAACCAGCCTAGAAGGATATTTTTATGTCCGGGACTCGCAGAACCTTCTATGTTCCAGAGTCAACAAGGCCTCACAGGACCACAAGGGTGATAATATCAACTACTAAGAATACTACACACAATGGAGGAAAGAAATGGGACGAATCATGGAAAAGTGGTCAAGGTCTGTGGTACCAACCTAATAACCCAACCCAAGGATGCCAGCTAGTACAATTTTATCCGATATATGCTAAGTTTAGGAGTTTAGACCATAACCTACCTGTCGTCCGATGACAAGCTGCCCGAACAACAACGTCCAAGCCCGAATCACTCCGAGAGATCCCGAATAACAATCAAACTATCACAAACATAAATAAAATGTTAAGACGAGTCCAACAATACCCATATTGCCATAATTATAGCTGGGTCGAAATCTAGGTCAAAAACGAGCCCGCGGAGCCCACAACCCAAAACTCGAAACAAAAAAGAGCACGATCACCCCAATGATGCCAAGAAGGCATGCTCCAAAATTGAGCACAATTGTCTAAGAGGAGGCACCAAAACAACCCGCTCAACTTAGGGTTTGAAGGTAGAATTTTAAGAACTAGAAACGGAAATTAGGCGAGAATTACTTACCAAAAATACGGAATATCAGCCCAAGACGGATAATTCACCACACCCACGAACATGCACCAACTAAAAGGCAGTCACTACAACAATTTTCAAGCTTGGGGTGGGCATCAATGGTGGATTTTAAGGAAGGAACAAGAGAATTCAAGGAGGAAGAAGGCTTACCAAAAGACGAAGAACTACGGAAAATCAACGAACAAACGATTCCCCAAGGTTTAGGATTGATATAGGAGCAATTTAGGAGAGTATTTTAGGAGTTGGAGTTGAGAAGAATTGAGAAAAGGAGCTGCAAAAACGAAAGCAACGAAATATATAGTTGCTGAAAATTGGCCAGCACCATCGGCGCTAGGCCAGCGCCATCAGCGCTCAAGGCCCACCATAGGCCAGTGCGATCGCGCTGCCTGGGCGCCGTTGGCGCTACAGGCCAGGCCTGCAACTATTTTCTGCAATTTTTTAGAACTCTACGGGGCATTACGGGCACAATCGGAAACCGATATTCAAAAACCAATAATGCTAATAGAGTGAAAACGATGTTCCGACTCGAAATGAGTCCGGCTCACCCGGAACTCGAATCAACCACCCTCCTAACCCAAACTCAACATTCTGGAGCTGATGGAATCGTCGGATTTCGAATCCGACACTCCGATCATCGAAAGTCACCCAAAGCTACACTTTCAACTCCAAATTGCCTGAAAACAGAGAAAACTACACAAAACCCACACCGAAAGTTCTCAGGCCTCAACTGAAGGTCCACCTAGACCAAAATCAACGCTACGGAGCTAACGGAACTGTCAAAATTCAATTTCGAGCATGTTAGCTAAGAATGTTGACTAAAGTCAACGATATTCTAAGTTAAAGCTCTAAAATAGGAAAAGGCAAAACAACCAAACGAACGACCAGGGCACCAAACTACTGGTCCCAGCAAGCCATAAATGACTTGGGGCTGCTACAGGAAAGCTCTAACAGTACAATGAATGCGTAAACGCGACGGTCATCACAATTTTGTATTCACATTTTGAACCGCCTGTCAATTGTATTCATGTGTCCATTTAAATGGACCAAAGAATGAATTCAAATAGTTCTGATCCTTTTATATTTTTACATTAACTCTTGTTTTATTTTTTTCCTTATTAACTGCTACTAATTAATTACTCACCATTTAATATTGTGACATTAACATATAACTTAAATTCACTTATTACTTGACTTAATGTTCTTATTTGTTACTCCCTTTTAATATAAAATCCGAAAATATAGCTTTTTCTTATATTTAAAATTAATCATCCTGTCAGAAACTTTTGAGCTTTACCCTATCTTCAAATTCTTCTTCATGATTCTCTTTTTCTTAATTAAGCTGATGATTTTAGTATTGAATTTACGAAAAATGCTGTAAATGATAAAAGGGTATTGTTTAAGCCTCAAGGGCCTCAGTAATTAATGTATCGAGAAAGATTTTTGAAATATATTTATCCGTCAGATTTAATTTTGGAGATCTGAAAATCAATAGAAAAAACTTTTTAAAGATCAAAAGTTCAAGAATTAAGAAGTTTAATTTAAAAGAATTAAATATGAGGTGAATACAAAAATACAAAGCAAGCTTTTATTTTAAAGAATAATAAAGGTGAAAAAACCATCTAATCTTCTTATAGGCACCTTGGTATTCATTCTCTTTTTGACTTGAGAGAAATGAACTTAAACCGTGTTCTTCAATTTAATTTGAAATTCTCACTTGGAGTTTCAATGCATTCACTTTGCCAATTACTGTTCATTTTCGTTTCTTCTATGTCCATCCACTTAATACCTTTTTTTAACAAAATCAATTTTTTCTCCATCTCTCACCCATTTCTACTCAACAAAATACAACAATAAATACATAAAAATTTCACAAAGAAAATGAGTCATAAATAATTCATAGATGCATTATCACTTTTGTTTTATCAAAACTTGAAGGAGTATAATTTGTTTATGCATGCTCTTACAACTCTGTAATTGTTATGTGAGAATGTGGTAGAATCAATTATCTCCTCATTTTCTTTTCTTCCCCCATATGAATAATAACTAGATATAAAGGAGCTTGTGCTAGCACGGGTCCAATAAATATTATTTTTTCTATCAATTTATGTGACACAAATATAATTTAGATAGTCAATTATATTTTTATATGGTTTTTAATATATTTTAAGTCGTTAACTATTGTGATTTATTATATTCCTTACGTAATTTTCAAATAATATATGGTACTACCCTGTCCCAATTTATGCGGCATTGGTACAATTTTGAGAGTCAACTAAATTTTTTATATATCTTTTAAATATTTTAAGTTGTTAATTATTGTGATTTATAGTACTTTTTTTTTATTTCAATTTTTGTGACACTGATAAAATTTGGAGAGTCAACCAAATTTGTATTTCTTTTAAATATTTTAAGTTGTTAATTATTGTGATTTACGTAATTTTTAAATATATAACAATTCAAAAGAAAAGTAAGATAAACAAATTAAAACAAAGAAAATATAAAAGGAAATATCCAAGCAGGTGCATCGACCTCGTGCCTGCTTCTTCCCAGCCCGTGCTAGCACGAGCCCAATATATATTATTTTTTTATCTCAATTTATGTGACTCATATAAAATTTAGATAGTCAATTAAATTTTTAATATGATTTTTACATATTTTAAGTTGTTAACTATTGTGATTTATAATACTTTTTCTTTTGTCCCAATTTATGTGGCACTGATAAAATTTAGAAAGTCAATCAAATATTTATGTCTTTTAAATATTTTAAGTTATTAATTATTGTGATTTATACTACTTTTTACGTAATTTTCAAATATATAATAAATCAAAAAAGAAAAGTAGGATAAATAAATTAAAACGGAGAAAGTATAAAAAGAAATATCCAAGCAGACAGCACAAGAAGGCACGTCGACCTCGTGCTTGCTTGAGCACACATGTTAACTCCCTCTTATAAGTATACTAGATACAGGAGCGCCCGTGCTAGCACGGGCTCAATATATGTTACTTTTTTTTCCTAATTTATGTGACACAAATAAAATTTGAAGAGTCAATCAATTTTTTATTAAGTTTTTAAAATATTTTAAGTTATTAATTATCGTGATTCACCGTACTTTCTATGTAATTTTAAAATAATATATGTTACTCTCTCTACTCCAATTTATGTGCCATTGATAGAACTTGGAGAGTCAACTAAATCTTTTATATGTCTTTTAAATATTAAATTATAAATTATTGCGATTTATAGTACTTTTACATCATTTTTAAATAATATATGTTATTTCCTATGTCCTAATTTATGTGGCATTAATAGAATTTTCAGAGTCAACCAAGTTTTTTTTGTCTTTCAAATATTTAAAATTGTTAATTATTGTGATTTATCCCTTTTACGCAATTTTTAAATATATAATAAATTAAAAAGATAAGACAAACAAATTAAAACGGAGAAATTAATAAAAATGACCAAAATATTCAGATGCTGAAGCAGGCACGTTGAAACTCCCTCTATACGTTTTTAAAATATTTTAAGTTGTTAATTATCGTAATTTATAGTACTTTCTATATAATTTTGAAATAATATATGTTACTCTCTTCTCTAATTTATGTGCCTTTGATAAAATTTGAAGAGTCAACTAAATCTTCTATATGTCTTTTAAATATTTTAAATTATTAATTATTGTGATTTATAGTACTTTTTACATCATTTTCAAATAATATATGTTACTTTCTCTGTCTCAATTTATGTGGCACTAATAGAATTTTCAGAGTCAATCAAATTTTTTTTGGTCTTTCAAATATTTTAAATTATTAATTATTATAATATATATTTTTATATAATTTTTAATATATAATAAATTAAAAAAATAAGACAAATAAATTAAAACAGAAAAATTAATAAAAATATCAAAATGTCCCTAGCTGCTGAAGCAGGCACGTTCTTCAGCGGTGCAAACTCCCTCTTATAATATAAGAGAGTAGAATATTTTTTAAGAAACGTTATATCCTTTCATGGAACTTAACTAGTTTCTCATTTTTATGAGGATAGTCCTCTTATTAACATTTTTTTGGAACTCCTGTGACCAAAACTTTCCACTTTAGGCAATCAATTGGTGATTTGAGAAGAATCAAGTGATATCGACATAATGTGTTAAAATGTTAAAGGCAAATGTTTAAATGGGAAGATAATACTTTCAAAATAGGAAAATAAATTCTCTTTAAAATGGCATCTCTTTTGCAAATAAAATACTCGTGTGAATCGGGTACATATCTTATGATATGAATACTCAAAAGTGCGAAAATAAAAGAAAAACTAGATATGTGGTGCCCGTGCAAGGCACGGGCCTATGCCCAATACTGTTCTTTGTATTATAAGCACTTCACAAGATGCATCGAAAAAGAAGATGCTATCATGTTTACAACATATTAACACTTCACAGAATTTTCTTGGATTGAGGAACAAAGTTCTACAAATGTATTCAAACTAATATGAAATATCCATCAAGTGATTGAGTTGTTTGCAATAAATCCATCTTCCAGAAACTCTTTCATACTTCTAGAGATGGTTAATTTTTTCTCCAAGCTCTGAAAGATCATCTCTCACCCTATTTGGCCGAGAGACCTATACATTTTATTCTTCCAAGGGATCTATACTAAACGGACACATGCTACTGATATACTTCAATGGCTTCAAATGGAACAAATCTGCAGAATAAACTCAAACATTGTAAAAATGGAGTCTGGAAATACATGAACAATCTAGATCTAAGCCATTACTAAACCCACTTTCAATGTCATATGCAATTTTGCATGCATATTCAACAGAGTTATGGCATTCTTGAGTATGAACCGCTAAAGCAGCCAAACAATACCTTTCGCCTACTTGTTCACAACCTCGTGTATGAAACACTAAAGCAACCAAACAATACATTTCACCTACTTGTTCACAAGCTGGACAAAGCAGTTAGTTTTATAGTAGTTCTCAATATTTCGTGGAGCCATGAAACTAAAAGACAGTTCAAAAGATGAACTTATATAACTAAGGTAATATATAAACTTAGTTACATATATAAACTTATATGAAATATGAACTTCCTCCTTTAATGATGTTACACTTGATACCTATGATGAAATTACCTCTTCATCTCATTCACATTTTCTTATTCTGGATTTATATATAACTAAGTCGATAAAGCGGTTGACAGCTTACAACCTTTAAGACACATAGGGAACCATGTGAAAACGGAAATGAAATGTCATTTTCACTGTTATATGTGAGCTGTGATTTAAGGTAATATATATTATGAAGAATGTCATCTCTCTTTTGGAACTAATAATTTGCAAATAGAATAAGCAGTAAGGCCACAAATGCACACTTCTATACATTAACAGACAAGTCAACAATCACGTCTAACTAAAAGGGCCAATAACTAAAAGAGGGAATCAAATCAAAGCATTAGCCTTTCTACCAAACAGAAGCTTAATAGCCACAAACTATTAAATGCTCACAGAACTTTTCAGGTCCCAAATGCATTGCTCGGAGGCGTACTAGAAAGTAAAAAAAGAATTAAAAGAGTAACAAAAGGTAGCCTCCTCTAATCTTCATACAGTAAACTAATGCAACCGAAATGACGAAGATTAAAGCATAAAAAATACCTCAAAGTCTTGGTATTATGGCTGTCAATAAAAGTTGAAAGTAATAGTAGTCCTTTCATAAATCTTCCACTTGCAGAGCTTTCTCTTAAGATATTTGCAGTTCTTGTATTTCTTATCTGTTTTGCAACATTAGCAAGCTGAGAGAATATCTAGTGCACCATCACAAAATTGTGGCCAACTCGACTTTTATTCAGATGTGAGTGGAGATTTTGATTCTTTTAAGTGTACCAAACGAATAATATAAGATGAGACGACCTCTTCTGCATAATATATAGGGAAGACATCAGAAGAGCTCATACTGAAAATCGGCAAGACATAAAAGATAATAAGCAGTGGATAGTTACTCTTGCTTCATAGCTCGGAAAGGAAATTACCAAGCTTTTCACGATTTTGACAAACCTAAAACAGCGCCATAGAAAATAATAGTAGCTTTCGATGCAGAAAAATCTTTTATTAGTTCAGGCAACAAAATATTGTAACTCCCTTTATTATAAGACAGGCCCCCGCGCCTTTCCTTAAGAGATGGAGTCATCGTCACTCGATAGATCAAAGCTAACCGGTATAACCCACATGCTTGCCTACTTGTCTTTCAACGTCCTATTTATAGGTAGCTGTAATCTCTTCCTTTATAAAAGCACAGATTTAAAGCATTGTCTTAGAACTATCCCCAAAGACTTAACTGGTAGATCATTATGGTGTAAAATGTATTACCTCATCCACTCTTGTTTCTGCTAGGCTCATCTTCGAATAAAGTTCTAAAACCTCAACTGATAGATAATTTTATTATAGCTTTCACGTAGAGTTGTATATGCCATCACCATTCTAGGAGAGCCTTAAAATGTTTCTGATTTATCTAGGTTTCAAAATAGTATAGAAAGGGGTAGGTTCGATTTAGAGTGACCCTGCATTCTTTTATGTAGTAGAATTGGATGAAAATTAGAAATTGTGAAAAAAAAAAAGAATTGCAAGAAGCAGTTCCAAATAAGTATACATCATTGATCATTCAATACATATAATCACATTTGTATGCTTCAAATAATGAAATAAATTTTAGTTACATCTTTTACTAAATAGATCACTGATAATCTTTCTAACTAAGATCAATGATCGTTCATAGAAAGCCTCAATAAGCCCAAAAAAGAAGAGGCCACTTTTAACTTCCTCGAGAAAATTAACACACACAAAGCTGCTATATTCAAACTTACATCCATGTAGTAAAACATTCTTCCAAGTTAGAAGATGAAATTACGTCAAGATATCCCGTCATTCAGAAGCCTACAATGAATCAAGAACAATCGGAATTTAAATAGAAGACGCACTAATTTACAGTTGTAACAATGGAATAGTAAAGGCAGAAGTCGGCAAGTAAATTGACCCAAGAAAAAAACAGAACATCTAACTTTGGGAGGTCTCAAATTAGCACAAAATCAGAAGAAAAGTTGTGGCCGTAATGAGAAGGACGTTTAATTGAACTTTCAAAGCGGCTTATAAGTGAGCCATAAATTGTCAAATTACGATAAATTTCAAGATAGTAGACTCAAGCATGCACCTATTTGAGGATGCAGCCTAAAGCAAAGCTGCGAGAACAAAACTTATTGTTACATCTTTCATGGTTTCAGGTCTTAAAGAGAAGATAAAATGCTAGAAGATTTAATATTTCTAGGCAATGTTCTTGTTGCCGAGGAGAACTCCACAAAATAGAGTGCTGGAGATTTTCTAGCTCTCATTTATGCGACCATGTCAAAGTCATCTTAGTATTTTTCTCAAACCAATCCCAAGCTATAGCTTTCTTGTTTCACAACAAAACCCTCAAGCTACTATTTCTTGTTTCACAACAAAAGCCAAAGTCATCTTAGGATTCTAAGTTTGCTAAAAATTATTAGTATATGCCAAGTTAATTAAACAAGCATTTAGCAATAGTGATAACTGATACCGCGTAAGTTAAACAATTATTTAGCCCTAAGGACACCACCATCAACGTGAATTGCTATGCAGCCCGTGCGTATAAAACATAGAGTAGCTGCGTGTTTCATTGACATTTGCAGCAACCAATTTATCAAGAATATTTGTCATGGCAGCAAGCACAGCTAAGGTTGTAGGTACACAGGCAAGTCTATTCGCGAATCGAGTTTTAATTGCCCTTAATGTTAAGTCTGTGGACTGTGAATTTTCTTATGAACAGGGTTGGGTTTAAGAAGAGGTTCACTTTTATTGGACTATTTGTGAGTCGATCTTCCTTATCTTCAGTATAATAGCTTGATCAATATTTACCAGCTTCAATTTTCAAGAAAGCCCTTGACAGAGCTCAGCGACTCTCGTCTAACACTAATATACAATCACTAACTAATCTAACAATCTAAAATCTAATAACAAGTAATAAATTTCTATTATAAAATTGTAGGAATTTATTTCCTGACTAAACAACAGTTATACTTCTGCTAAGTTTCTGAAAACGGGTATATTGCCTCGTTTCATACTCGGTCATAACTTGTTTAACGATGTTAGCAGTTTTGCACTAATTAAAAGCTACTAAAAGTACGTAAAAAACAAAGCAGAAGGAACTAACACCAAAAGAAATATTAAAAAGAGACACAGAACCAAACGTAAAGAGGCAGAAGGGATTCAAAATCTACTTGTACCGAAAAGATGAAGAAGCGTATACAAATGCTTATACAGTGGTATAGCATTTTCTACTATAACGGAGTAATATAAGCTGAACTAACAACTCCATAACATACTTTTTAATCTTTTTTAAACCTCAATTAACAAATAAAGAAATGAAAAGGCACAGACACAACTATTATCAAAGTGGGAAAATAGGAAAAACAGCAGCATCAAGCTCAATTATTCAAGGGGAACAAACAACAAAATTCAAGGAAAAAGAAACAAAAAAAAGGAAGAAAGCAAACGAAGCCATACCTTTGCTTTTCGCGGGAATGAAACTCTGGATCTTGCAATACGGCTCAGAAATGAAAATAATGGTTTTTGTTGAAAGTCTTTTAGCACCAGGTGAGACCACGTGGATCTCTTTTCCTGGATATTCAAGTAGGTGGACATGGGAGAAGCACACAGCTGTAAGATTTGAAAGAATTTTGAAACTTTGTCCTCATATTTGCTTTTATTTACCCAAATACCTGGTGAATGTTGTCCGCAGATCGAAGGACGTGGAAGGCCAGGATCTGTTTGGTAGTCCAACAGACCCATAAAACATATGTACATATTGTCCACTCGAGCGAGCTGCAACCAAATTTCTTCGCGGTAAAACCTTTTTAACAAATAAAGAAAATGGAGATAAGTTCATGGACCAAGTATTTGAATCCTGCTTAAATGAAAGAAACCACACAGAAATAGGGAAATTGATGTACTAAACATGCATGAATGACCACATCCTAAAAAGTGAAGTTAAAATGGGACCCTAAATTCGAGGCAGAAAAAGAAATTCAAAACGTTATAATGTCAAGAACCAATGACCGCATACTAATAATGCACAACTTTACTTTTACGTGCGATTATTCAAAACCAAAATTTCATTAATCTATGAGGAGGAAGCTGCTAACCTCAAAGTCTTCACTGTTCAGTGCCATGGACTATTAATATTGCCTTTGATTAGACAAATTTCTTCCAGAATTTGTTGGCAATACAATTTTTACATAGATTTTGTTCTCTAGAATTTGTTTCCTGTTCTTCTCTGACGTTTGTCTTTGATTCCTCAAGTAATGAAGTCGGAGTCCTGTCAAGTCTTCTCGACTCTTTCATAATGACTCCACACATTTTTCACCTACAAGTATCCATGATTTGATATTAGATTTGAGATACTTTTTAAAGATAAATCAAGAGGATGTTCAAGTAGAAGATTATTCTAAGACTATGAAAATGGAAACTTGTATTGAATCTCATCATTAATAATACGATTGCATTTATATACGTAGTTATAAGACATGTTTAAAAAATACTCTGGGAGGATACTTTGTTAGATCATCACAATAAAGGATACTATCAAAGATTGTGGCGCAATAAGTAAAATAAATCTAACTTATTAATTAGCAACTTCTCACTTAGATGTATTGTGTTATGTTATCATTATCATAATTTTATTTGGAAGGAATTTTTCTAACTACCTTCAACTTGAATCTTTTTAGTTTTAGAAGTATACAAAATGATTATGCCCAATAACATCCAAACAGAAAGTAGAATAGCAAATCACAACAGAGCATGCAACAGCATATAAGGTTCACGTTTATGTGCTGGATTTTAGGATTAGTCACACCTAATACAGCTAAATTATAATTATTAATGATAGAACAATCACAAAATTTATTCCTCATCTTCAGTCACATCAAAATTCAAACAACAGGGAGCATCTGCAGCGATAGCTGGGGACTTATTTCACACTAACAACATCAGAACAAAAAAGTGCGAACGTAACCTCTTAGTATTGAAGTACTATCCCTTTTTATGCACCTTGAGCAATTTTCACCTTCAAAAACCTGTGAAATCCAAAGTTGTGTGACCATTACATTCCAACAAAATAAATCATAAAGATAGTATTCGGAATTAAGATTCACAAATTGTAAAAATACTCAACAGCCAAACCCAGCCCAAAACAAAAAAAGGAAGACAATAAGGAAAGAAGAAAAACAACAAATAAAAACAGCAAAGTAAGTCAAAGGGTCAGCTCAACCGCGTCAGTCATTTTCAACACCGCCGCTACTCCGATGAAGCTCGTCGAAGCTTTCTGATAGGTAAGACACTGAGCAGACCTTAATTTCTGTATATCTGAGATACGTAGATCCTAGTTTGATACCTGATTTGAGACCTTGCGACTTAGATTTGGGTGTTTTCCATGTGAGGAACTAATACGAAAATAATGAAATCCACACCAAAACATGGGGAAAACTAATTCCCAAAATTTAACACAATGAGGAGATGAAATCTAAGATTAGAGACAGAAAGTAAGTACTCCAATATTTACAGTAGAGAGAGACCACTCACCAGAGAAGAAAGAGGAAGAAGAATGATGGAAAGAAAGAAAATAGAAAACCTCAATGTTGCTCACAAACTTAGACGGAAGAAGCAAAGGTGTACGTGGGTTTTCCTGAAATGAACACATGGAAAGCCAGAAAAGTAGGTTATTTACTATTAGGCCCTATTTGAGGTAAATAATAAAGACTCACATTTTGGTTTATTTACGGAACTACCCTTTGTAAGAAATGAATAAGGTCCGTCCGATCAAAGGACGTGGACGGCCAGGATCTCTCTGATCGTCCAAAGACCACACTTATTAGATATGATATAGATAGTCAAATCTGTAATCTTTTATGATATATAGCCAAATCAACCTTAGTAATTTAACAGAAATTTAGAATAACCCATTTTAAAGAGACACAAGAAGAAAAGAATACAAAAATAATATAACCTTTGTAATTTCATAAAAATACAAACTCTATGAATTTTTGAAGGTTTGGCTGGAACTGTTGTAGATCCTCTTTCAGGCTCAAATAAATACGTCTGCATAATGCTGGCTTTAATTCGTTTATATTTATGTGATGGTCATATAATGGGATAAGCTATTCAATTATCCAACAAAAACACTCAAGATTAAAGGCGAAATTCATTGATGGCCTTCTAAAGTTGGCACGACTTTTAACTTAGACACTTCAACTGAGGGTTGTTCATTTTAAACACCTCATGTAGGAGTTCGCTGTGTCATTTTGACACTTTTCGCTGACATGGCAAAGTGAGTGTAATACACACATTAATGGCGCGTGAAAGACTTATTTTAGCTCATTTTTATTTTATTTTTCTCTTCTTCTTTCCCATTTTTTGGCCACCATTTTCTAAGCTTAAGCTCCTTAAATATATCCAATGGTGTCATGGCCAAAAGAGCGGATTCTAGCCGTAGAGATTTTTCCAAACTTAAGCCCCTTCTTCCTCTTTGATTTAGTTTTCTTTAGCTTGAAAAAAAATTAATATGAATTTGAAGAAAAGAGTGACAAAATTTGAGAAGTTGGAGGGAATTAAAAAGTGAAATCATATTGGTGAGACAAACACATCATTAAATTGACTGAAATAACTAACGATGTGGTAGTGGATTTGCATGAGGGGCTGGGAGGGGGGTGGGGGCATGGGGTATTGTTTATGCAAAAGAGATAGCAACGATCTAGAGCGGGGGGATAGGAGGACGGGGGCGGGGGGATGGGGCATTGTTTATGCAAAGAGATGGCAAAAGAAATGGGGACGATCTGGAGGGGGGTGTAAGCTTTTGCAGATGGGGTGTGGTGGAGAAAATGATTTGGAGGGAGGGGGGAGGGGGGTTGTAAATTAATTATTTTTTTTAGATGGGGTGTGGTGGAGAAGATGATTTGGAGGGGGGGGGGTTGTAAATTAATTATTTTTAAAAAAATATATTATTTTTATTTTATTTGGTTAAATAGATTTTAAAATGTTTTTTTTCTTTTTTAAAAATTTAAAATGCTACATATAATCATTTAATTAGTTGTTTGTCACGTCATCGTCGAGTGAATTACACTCTTTGTATCTGTTGTTGATTGTCAAAAAAGTGTCAAAATGACACATTAAACCCCTATATGCGGTGTTTAAAATGAACAACCCTTAATTAAGATGTCTAAATTAAAAGTCGTGCCAACTTTAGAGAGTCATCAATGAGTTCTGCCAAGATTAAATAAATGTGTGTAAAATATGTGGATCAGAAGAGAATGAAGATAAGACATAACCGTCTCTTCCACATATCATAACCGTTGCAACTTCAATTGACATCCATCATTTAATTTGTAGAAACCGTCACATGAAAATGTTTTGAAAAAAGTAATAAATGCTACGTAACAACGAAGAATGACATATAGACTATTTTATTTTTCTACAGTTTTTTAGATATCAAACAATAAGAGAAAATTTGAGGGTAAAATATAAATAAAAATTGTGTGTGATAATGCACGGAGGAAAATGGGGAATGAGAAAGTTAGGCAGAAGTGGGTTTTTGTTGCAGTTTTTTTTTTCTCGAAAATATGTTGTTAATCTTGAAAATTGATTGATTTACTCCCGAAACTATTTTCTTAAATATATAGGTCTCTTTTAAATTCTTTGCAAGAGTTTTTTCTCCCTAATGTTTAGAAACCATCCACTATATTTTTTCTTTATTGATTTTAAATTATTTATATATAGAAGATATCCATCACTATGGTAGAAAATTGTCTGAATTTGAATTTGAAAAAAAATTTGCAAAAAATACGTGTGATTTCAATTTATATATATATTCATAATCCCTAAACTTTAGCAGAATTATCTTGAGCACATGTACGAAAATAAATTTTCAGATTTTTTTTTATAAATATTTTCAAACATCAAGTAAGTGCAAAAATAATCTAAGAATTGTTTTAAGTAGAATTTTTCTGGTGATGACACTTGTTAATCTGGGAATGTTTTGCTACTCTTTTTATATATAGATAGATGTTTAGAAACCACCCACTATATTTTTATTTATTGATTTTAAATTATTTATATGTAGAAGATATCCATCACTATAATAAAAAATTATCTGAATTTGAATTTGAAAAAAAACTGTAAAAAATACGTGTGATTTCAATTTATATATAAATTCATAATCCCTAAATTTTAGCAGAATTATCTTGAGCACCTGTACGAAAACAAATTTTCAGATTTTTTTTTATAAATATTTTCAAATATCAAGTAAGTGCAAAAATAATCTAAAAATTGTTTTAAGTAGAATTTTTCTGGTGATGACCGGTAAGAAAGAAAATTTCAAATGAATTTTTTCAGCCCAAATGGGAATCATTTAGAAAATGATTTTTCAAAATTTTTAACAATAATCAACAAACACTTTTTCAAGAAGAATTTTATAATGATCTTTCTAAAGTAAATAAAGCTATAGCTTTTGTACCATAGTTCATGATGAAATATGTTTATAACTATATTTCTATGTTAGAACAAGATTATAAACTATCTAATGGTACAATTACCAAATCTCTCCTACCTCCTCAACAATCTTTTCAAATTGAAAAAGATAATAAAACTGTATATTTTACTGCATTTGCAGAGTTGTTTGATGATAATGACACTGCTCTTATTACTTCTAAGCATGTTAAAATTTTAATAAGACAAATCAATTACACGAATGTATATGTGAGTATTTTAGGAGAACATATTCTTTCTTTATATGATAAAATTAGTCATTTATGTTCTGAATTACAGAAGTCCAAAATCCCTGATAAAAGAAAGGAGAAGGTCACTCCTACTATCCAACCCCCTCCAGAAATTAAGGACTTTAAATTATCGAAGCTTGATAATATTGAAAGATTGCTTCAAGAAAGGTTTGAGGGGTTAAATATTAATTGCCTCCAACTAAGTGAAAATGAGGCCACTAATAGGAATACTATTCCGAATGAGATTAATAAAATCTCAGAAAAACATGCTAGAAAACCAGTCCAAAGGATGTATTATTATCCTAGACCGACTCCTCAAGTCATCCTTCTTGAAGAGCAAGAATATTATGTCTCTAATAGTTTTAGTGGGACAGAAATTTATGAATGGAATATTGATGGTTTTACTGATAGACAAATTTATACACTGGCTCACAGAATTCTTATGTATAGTAGAATTTGCAAGGCCAACAAGAATTCTGAAAAGGATACAGCTAACATGATTATTGCTGGATTTACAGGCCAATTAAAGGGGTGGTAGGATAATTATCTCTCAGAATCCCAACGAATGGCCATTTTAAATGCTGTTAAGGATGAAAGTGGAATGATTCCAAATGTAGTCTACACCTTGGTCCTAACCATTATAGAACATTTTTCTGGCAGATGGTCAGATAATAGTGAGACCATTAGGACTATGCTCCAAAACCTTAGATGTAAAACCCTTACGTCATTTAGATGGTACAAGGACATTTTCTTATCCAGAGTGATGGAATTACCCGAGTGTAATAGCTCTCATTGGAAATCCAAGTTTATAGACGGGCTCTCTGCATTATTTGCAGAAAGGGTTAGGAAGGCCCTTAGAGGAGATGGGGTGAGTATTAATTATGATGGGTATACTTATGGAAAAATTACAAGTGTTTGTACCCAGGAAGGTCTCTCTTTATGCAATGAGATCAAGTTGAATCAACAAATTAAGAGATATCACTTGAATGAGAAACAACAATTAGGTGAATTTTGTGAGCAATTCGCAATAGACATGCCTGAATCCTCTAAAAAGACTAATAGGCATAGAGGAAAAAGAGATTATAAGGAAAAGCCTTATAGGCAGCACAGGAAAAAGAAACACTTAGACAAGCGTGAAAAGAGAAAAATGTATTATAAGGGAAAAAATGAGTTTTATAAAAATTATAAAACAAATGCTTGCCACAAATGTAGTAGAATAAGCCATTATGCAAGAGATTGCAAGGTCAAGGATAAGATTAAAAACCTTGACCTAGAGGATAATATTAAGGATTCTTTATATAAAATCCTCCTTAATTCTTCTTCGAAAAATTCTAGCCAAAACAATAGTGATGGAGAAGAATCCTCTACAAGTGAAGATCTGAAAGTTCTTCATGAAGAAGACTACATATCCTCATCAGAGGAAGAATGTACGTCTTGCCAGATTGGTCAACCTTGTGATAATAAAGACAAGGATGAATTCTATCAATTATATTCTCAGTTCAAAGACATAAATATCAATGTCATCAGTAATGATAATTGGATGGAAATTCTCAAGATGATTGATGATCTAACGCTAAGATCTCAAATTATTGACAAAGTTGGTAATACCAACACTTCCACTAGTAATACTAGAATTTCTAAAGATAATCCCGCTCATCATAATGCTTATACCATGGCAGAAGTAAAGAGACAACTAAAAGTTAGATCTCAAAGGGATCATATTCCCACTACAATTCAAGACTTGATTGAGGAGATTAATAATCTCAAACAAGAAATTTCTTCTCTAAAAAATCATAATATGATACTTGATGAGAGAATTAGTTATATAGAAAATACATGCAATGGGAAACAAGTTATGGTTGATGATAATCTCCCTGATATCCCTGAAGGAAATTTTCCTGATATCTCTAATAAATTTACAAATAATAAGAATTTATTTTTAGAAACTATCGAGCTTATTACGGCTGGTCAAGATGCTTAAAATGCATTTCTAAGATTTTTGAGAATACTAAAATATCATCTATATATACGATGATAAAATTGCTAAAAGGGTTAAAAATATCATTCATAATTTTTTGAAATTCAGAAGGAGCAATTTTTAACCCAAAAGGCATAACATTCCACTCATATTGTCCTATTGGAACGTTAAAGACTGTTTTATATTTATCTTTTTCAGAAATTTGAATTTGCCAATAACCTGATTTTAAATCAAATTTTGAAAATATTATAGCTTCATGATTTCTATCTAATAAATCTTTTTTATTGGGAATAGGATATCTAATCTATTTTAAAACTTTATTTAGGGGTTTATAATTTATGACAAGCCTGGGTACCCCTCTTTCTTGTTCTGCGTGCTTATTAACATAGAAAGCAGTGCAAGACCATGGAGATTTTGAGGGCCTTATTAATCCCTTTTGAAGAAGAGTATCAATCTCTCTTTTACATAAATCTAAATATTCTGTATTCATTTGGCAAGGTCTTGCCTTAGTGGAAATATTATCCTCAGAAAATTCTTCCTCATAAGGAAGACTTACCACATGTTTTTTCCTTTCCCAAAATACATTTGGGTGATCTCCACATATCTGTAGGGAGAATTGATTCTTTAAAATCTCAATTATTCCTTGGATCTTAGGATTTTGTAAAGTCTCTTCTATGGTAAGACTACAAATCTCACTTTTAAGAAAATCGATTTGTTTATTTTTTAAAGAAATCATATCGTTGACTTCATTAACGAATTTTGAGAATGGTTGAGTTATGAAATCTATTCTTATTTTTCTTCCTTAAAAAGTACATGTTATTCCAGTCTCATCCCACAGAGTTATGAGATAAATATGCCAGAAAAAAGGCATTCCTAAAATAATTTCATTAGAAATGTTTTTTATTAAAATAAAACTTTCAGGCATACAAATATTATTTGTACAAATATATGCTTTAGGAATCTTATATTCAATATCCATTTTATGACCGCTAGCATTTCGAAGACTATGAGTAGTTTTCTTAAAATATTTTGAAGGAATTAATCCTTCTTGAATACAATTTAAATCAGCTCCGCTATGAATAAGAGCAATAAAATCTTTTTTTAAGTTATAATCAATAAAAAGAGTTATTTTTGCCAAAGGTTTATGAGCCGTAATAAGCTCGATAGTTTCAGACACAGCTATATTATATGATAGACTAAGAAAAAGTCATAAAGCTTGGACTGATAATCATACAAAAGCAGTCAAGTACATTAAGGCAAAGGTTAATAACCTACCATGTCTCACTCTGGCTAATTCGAATTGGCAAAAGATAGTAGAGACAGATGCCTCTGATATTGGCTATGGGGAAATTTTAAAACAAATCTCTCCTCCTGAAAAACAAGAATACCTCATACAATTCTATTCTGGGAAATGGAATAATAGTCAGAAAAATTATGTTACTGTAGCTAAAGAAATTTTAGCCATAGTCAAAAGTGTTTTAAAATTTCAGGGGGACTTATCTAACCAAAAGTTTATCATAAAAACTGATTGTCAAGCAGCTAAATTCATCTTTGATAAAGATGTAAAACATGATATTTCTAAACAAATGTTTGCAAGATGGCAAACTTTATTAGCACCTTTCGATTTTGAAATACATTATAAAAAGGGAACAGATAATGGTCTTCCCGATTTTATTACTAGGGAATATTTGAGTTAATAATTATTTATTTTACAGGATAATGCGGACATCTGGAATTTCTTCCTCTAATAGAGGAAGAGGAAAAGGAAGAGCACCCATGAGCAGAAATAATATTTTGGCTCAGATAGGAAACCAGAGACTAATAGCCTCAAACATTGCAGGAACTTCCATAGGTATCTCGGGAATTAATACCGAACACCCAATATATAAAGAATTCATGAATTTTATACAATCAAAACAACCTCAGAACAATGCACCACCGTTATATTCTGCAGTCATCAATGACGAAGTAGGTGAAAATATTGAGGTATATGCTAAAAATGAGAAAGATGAAGTAATACTTCTTCTTGAGCCAAGGGATTTACAATGGAGAGAGGATCCTTGGCAAATCATGACAAGATATTTTGATATGGCATCATATGCTGTCCCAACATATAAATACAGAATGCACTATGAGATTATACTCTCATCTACCGGGTCTGCTGAATTCCAGCATTTTTACCCAGCAAATACCAAGAAAGTTTATAACTTTTCAAAAATTATTATAAAAAGATATCTACCCCAGAGGAATGGGGAATCAGCACGATAAAGGAAAGGGAATACACCCATCCGGAACAAAGAATAGCTGTTAAGTTTAATTACTGGGATTACATTGAGAGTTTTAATAAAGTTTTATTGTATGAGAATGCTAATAAGAAGCATTCATGGTTCATCAAGATATGTTCAAATGTTTTCAAACAATATATACCAAATTGGTTCTGCCAATGGTGGACTTTATATGGCCCAACCTTGAATATCCTCTTAGAGGATTATAAAAAATTATATGCTCAATGGGTTGATGTCTCGCCCAAAATAATAAGATTACAACAAGAGGACATATATTTTAAGGGAATATCCTTAATGTATTTCTGTCACGACCCAATTTCTCGGTCATGATGGCATCTACAACCCCCGGTAGGTGAACCAATCCCCGTAGCCCAGAACAGTTAGTAATGGGCTACTATCTAGCAAATAAGGGAATAAGACGAATAAAATAGATAAGAGGGATATAAATATATACATATGCGGAAACTAAACCAAACCCCAAGACCTGGTATCATAGTACAGAGCCGAAACTACATACATGGAGTGCCAATAAACCAAAACTATATATACAGATGTCTCTGAATGGTAATAGTGTACATGAAGCAAAAGATAAACTAAAGCTAAGCTCCGATCGCTAAGAGCTCACCCTCAGCCTGAAGTAGTCCCCAACAGATCTCCAAGCACGAATCACAGCGGTCTAACGGCGATAGCCCACGCTAGGATCTGCAGCCAAAGATGCAGGGGGTAGGGGTGAGCACCAAATGCGAAGCATAAGGTACCCAGTAGGTATCATAGGCCGACTGGGCACATATAAGATAAAAATGTAGTAACAGACAGAATAGAAGCAAGTAGTCACAGAAATCAACGACAGGTACACAGGAACTAGCCCAGAGGGAAATCAACAGAACCACATATGAGGCTAGCAAGCAGAAAATACACACCAAAGGCACAGGTGAAAGTAAGCAATAACGCACCTGGGGTCCTTGCAATAACAGTGTATATAAAATAAGTTTACGAAATGGACGGTATACCGGTAACCTCAAGTGTAAGAAGAAGAGAGAAGGAGTAATCATAGGCATGCTCAGAGACAAGAATCAAACTCAACTAATCATACCAATCTCATACTTATCCATAATAGAGAACAATTCTGTAAGTAAAAAGCAAAAGTCTACCTACAGTCCCTCGGCCGCCCATACAACCGAGGAACACAAACAAGTGAAAACAAACCCTCCGGCATCCCATACTACCGGAGCGTACAATCAGCAAACAGAAAACAAGGGTGGAACCTCGAACCATGAATGATATGATGCATGAAGATCTTAAGTGCCATAGTATCTCTGTATGTACCTCCTCCGGCGCCGATCCGGCCCAGCAGGTAGGTTCCATGGAAGGACTCTGCCCGTATACCTCTACTCTACCGTATACCCCTCTTCCGGCACACGCAGCCCGTAGCCCTCGGCCGGATAGCAAGAGGTCCATGGCAGGTCCCAGACCCATACTAAATCTCAGTATCAGAACAAGTATCAAGATAGAGACCCAGTCTCGATATCAAGATAGAGACCCAGTCTCGAATATGCATGCCCAGACCCTGTCCAGGACTAAAAATAGTAGAAAAATATCTCAAAAACCCCTCCAAGGGTGCCCGGGCGTCGCCGGGTCTAAACAGTAAAAAGTCCTCTCAGGTGCTCGGTCCAACCGAGGCTAAAAATCATCTCAAGTAGTAAGAAAAACTCAACTAGCACTCCGGCCCTGCCGAGTCTAGCGATAATCGTAAAACTGATGATTTTAAACATAATTTTACTTTCTTGCCCAAAAATCTCCACAAGTGAAATCAACCATTTCCAAATCATTTCCATCAAAAAGGGGCCCCCGGGCCATGCAAGGTTTAGAAACAGTGCCAGTAGGCCCGAAGCCAAAACCACAGTAAAACATGGATAAAACCTCTTTATATGCATGGGAATGGTATGATCACACACAATAGCTGCCCAGCAGCTTACAATCAACCGATCGACC